>CALNHX010009536.1:0-48849 GCA_940337035.1 Agriotes lineatus | reverse complement strand
TTACTCGAGGCCACATTACAACTCTGGTATGTTAATTTATGGTTGCCGTTGAACATTTTTCGATAACGTCTCGTATTTAGGCCTCCTCGTCCTAGTTTGCTGTATCGTTCTCCGATTTTTCGGGATCTATTATGCCTGTGGCATTGATTTTATTTGGCTAAGGCACCTGGAGCAACGATTTCATTCCAGTCCGAGCCCCTCAGCATATGTGGTAGTTCGCATGCAAGGCTTCTCCCCATGGTGACTGCACTCGACTACGCTTCTCACCCGCAAAGTTAGATGAAGCCCTGACTCTTTGGAGGTTATTCAAGCTGGTGGACATCTTAATAGCTATCCCCCATAGCTGTTGATGTAGCGGCCCTTCTGTGCACAATCCAGGTATCTACAACACCTAGTGTTATCTACCGTTTGGTGTTTATTAAACTGAAAATATCGTTCGTCATGGCACTATGATCTTTACTTTATGTATTGTACTTACCTAGGTATATGCTAGCGAAATTCATGCCGTTTTACATGCGGAATATTGTATAACTTCGTTATACATCACGTGCAATTACTTTTGTGGAATAGAATAATGTCATTCTATGCATTTAATATCTTTACGTTGGTAGTACTGCTTTAGTCGCGTTCAAGTTTCAAGTACTTGTCAATGTTCGAAAATTTAAACTATGGCGAGGTCTCCGGGAGCATCAATTTGACATTTAACATAATATGAGCACCGTAAATACACCATGTTATGTGTATTAGCACTCCCCTAGGCGAAATGGTACCAATTCGAAGAGGTTCGCGACTAGATAGATTATTTACTTAATTAATCAAGCGATTTAGAACTTGCTATTCTCCCGCATTCCGGTATCGCTGTTTTTAATTATATTTAAGTCACTATCGTAGTTGATACACGGGTACTCGAACGAACTGCGATTATCGTAGTTACATTTTCGACTTTATTAATATAAAATCTTGTACATTACTTACCACTAAGATTCCATTTACATACTATTATCACAGAATTGTGTTGCCTTTTTCAAGTATGACACAGAATTTTGAATGTGTACAAACTGTAAATAAATAACTAGGTTATTTCGAACCAGTGGCGCTTCCGGACAACCCACCCTATCCTGCTCAGGACCTAGCTTGGCAAACGTTTGCTACACGACTAGACGATTCCTGTACCACCCTGCTGTGAAGTATTTATAATTTTTTTTACGTGCGAATAAATTCCCGTGTGTAGCAAATGTAATACCTTATCAGAAACCACGAAGTTTCACATCACAATGGCTTTCGAAAATCAGTTTATCATCGTTTTTGCACCAAGTATAATTGATTTACTCTCAAGTATCAAACAAAGTTTTCAGCATCTGGAATCTCATATTCTCCCATAATATTAACTACTGGGTGGCCCATAAGTCGCGCTACTATTTCGAAGAAAATTACATTATTATCTCCTTCTTCTATATTCTTAAGAAAGCCGAAAAGAAAAACCATTAACGTGATTAACTATTAAATAATACGTGACATCGTGACGAAAAGCAAGGATTCCGTAAGAATAGGTCTACAATTGAAGCTATATTTATGATAAAACAAACCCTAAACCATTCGCTGAATACGAACTTGATATTCTAATATCGTGGCAGTTAATGAAAATATTTACGTCATGTACAATCCAAACAGCGCAAACGCTGTTCTTCCTCCTCTTATTATAGGCCAGCCTGTTTTTACTAGCAAAGTGGTTCCATGAGCTCTCTGTACTTGTAAGCCGGGTAGGTGGCTAGCCTTGTCTGCCTAAAGTGAGGCGAAGCTTTCGTATTAGGGGTTAACGGCTAACACGTGGCGTGCTCGGTCATCAGCCAGCGCAAATGAATATTTCATAAACCTTAGCTATGACAGTCAGGCTGTCTATGTCCGCTTTTTTGTCTTATGGAGATTCAACCTTAGCCATGAGAAAGCTCGCTTATGAGAGCGCGAAAGCGAAGCTCCGCAGCGTTCAATGGACAATGCGAGTATAATAGGGTGCTGCTCAAGATACAAGGATAGCAAAAAGCGAGCGCAACCAAACAAAACTGAATTAATTCACAGATAAATTATCATACTGATACCTCGAGAAATGTGGTAGGCCAAAGAACCTCTAACGATGTGCTCATTAGACTCATTTTGTTAATCCGAAAATATAAAAATGCCATTTTGGCGAGAATTACTGAACGTCGAGACACAGAGTCTGCTAACGGTTACAGCTTCAATGACGTGCTTGTGTTAACCTCAATCGCTTATTCCTGCGGGGACGCTGGTTGACCTATATGTAGGTCTCAACACTTAGATTTGGAAATGAAAACCACAAAATTGTTCGACCGCGCTGAGATTGAAAGTTAAATCGCCACAGAGGGAAAACATGAAAACATAATATAAGCAATTAAAATATAACCACCGAGAAGAAAACGTCAACACAAATCAATCTCAACTAGCGGACCAGCTATACATAACAGTAACAAACACGGGGATAGTCCAAGCCCTATTTTATTCAGCTTTGTAATGAACAATATTATTGACAGAGTTTACTCAAAAGAAGGAATGCAAGGGGAGGGGCTCCAGGGGCTAACACCCCCTCCAAAATCTGAAAATATTATTTTCTTCATTCTTTACTCGTCTAGAATGAAAACTGATAATTTAACTTTGTGTAGACTACAGTTACATCAATGTAGCTTCGTGCACTTTTCATTCCAGAAGTGTAAATTTTTTCTATTATCTGTTCTATTACCTGTCACCAGGATTAATTTTCGTGAGTAGTTTTACCTGTGAGTGTCACATGTCAAATAAGCACACAATTATAAACAAAACGTCTAAGTCTGCATCTTGCATTGCTAATTTTATTATCCTAGGAACTTTTTAATACTATTAAGAACTTAATAATAATATTAAGTTCCGCTGTCAAGGGAAATCAGCAAACAAATATAATCACCGACTTTGTTACTAAGGCTGTATCATTGACTTACATGATCAGCAGCGGGAAAAATCATTATGACAACTACATCCATAGACGACCAGTCCGAGTTACTTTTTGTTCCTAGAAAGTTGTTTGTTTGTTTGTTTGTTAATGGACAAGGTCTAGGCATGCAGAGTACCAGGTACCTTAGACACCAACTGCTATGGTCATATGGTCAAAGTCCTACTTAGAATTTTGCCGAGACTAAGGAGTTCCAACCCTAGCAAGGGATCTTTTACATGCTACACATCGTAGTAACATGGGACCCACGGCTTTACATCACTTCCGAATGATGGCATTCTGTAGAGGCTTTCATCTGCATTTTTTTTTGAAAACCTCACCGGGACCGGGAATCGAACTCGCGACCCTTAGATCAGTAGTCAGGATGCTTACCACTGAGCTACCGACCCCGGCTCCTAGAAAGTAAAAGTACTTTTAATCCTAGGAACTAGGATGCCTTGATGTCATTTTGACGTATTTGTTCTTTCCAGGCTACGGACAGATCGTTGCCCCCTCTCACACTAAAGCATTTTAGAGTTAGAGGGCACAACGAGCAGAGTACGGATTCTAAAGTACTTTAGAGTGAGAGGAGGCAACAATCGAACAATCTGTCAACTTCAATGACCGATTTTGATATTACTAGAAGAAGTAGACTTTTAAGACGGTTTCAAAAAATAAATTTTTAATAGGATACCAAATATTCCAAATATTGGAAATATTGGAAATGTTTCTACTCTATCTAGTGCTCGATTTCTAGAAATAGGGGTGCCGGAACTGCCAGGGAGGGCCTGGGAGGCACCCCTTGAGCCCAAGGGTGGGTTCCAGGGGTCCTCCCCCGGAAAATTTTTGAAAAATAAAGCTCTTAAAAATGACGTTTTTAAGGTCTTAAAGTTGACTCGAAAAGTTGCAGAATTGTAGAAGGTTTTTTATTAAAAATTTTGAAAAATAAAGGTCTTAAAAATGACGTTTTAGACGTTTTTAAGGTCTTAAATTTGACTCGAAAAGTTGTCGAATCGTATTGGGTTTTTTTAAACTTTCTTCGAGAGAGGTCCCGGAACGCCGTTCCGCCGCGTTCCGCCTCAAATCGAGCCCTGACTATCGAAATGTATTTATTGTTACACATTTTCTATTTAAAGCCATGCTTCAAATAATTTTGAGCGATGTTGATTTTGGCCCTTGAAGTTTTAATTCTTCTTTTGAAATTTGCAACAGTTTTTCTAAATTAAAGTATTTCCTATTCTTATGCAATTTCTAAATGTCCTCCTTAAAACAATCATAGTATTTGGATGACTTTCGTTCTGTCAGCATTATGTTACATGTATAAGTAGGTTGCTAGTACGGTTTGTAGATGTAGCTTCTCCATTTTTCGGATTTGGTCCCGGCAATAACACCGCTAAACTAATTAATCGACCCAGCGATGTTGCAGTCGGTGTTATGGAAATACAGATATTTAAAACACACATTACCGTCTCATTTACGTATTATGTAGTAGTCGACAATCTATTATTCTTATTCTGGTCTTTCCTCTTTACAAATCTGCTGCATCCAATCCATTGTAAATTGTTACCCGATTCTGTTGATTTAGGTGCCTATCGATTCTTAAAGATAAGTCAAGTAATCGACTGTCAAAAGTTATCAAGCAATTCTATAATTTAGTTTCATTTTAAAGGTGCAGCGAAGGATAAATGGCAATTGCTGGTGTGGCAAAATACCATCAACATCATGAACAAAATAGTTTAACAAGGAGCCTAAATAACCAGCAGCTAGTTATAGTGGTCGAAGACAAGTTTTATTTTAAATTTTATTCGAATTTATGCTCCAAGAAAACACTACTGAGCAGAGTGGGAGTATGTTGGAGTAATAAATTCTCTTATGCCTGATAGCAGCTACTTTTTTCGAAAAATACAATTTAAAATGACAAGTTAAAAATATAAAGATACCATTAAGTTCTTAAACTCTGTGGGCGTAGTTTATAATTGTTATATACTCTGTAACGTTGAAGAGCATCAGGTTAAGCTCAGAAAATGATTTTAAACTGTTACAGTTAAAAATGACAAAGTTGAAACGTACCTGAACGAAATTACCAATCGTTCACGTTCTTTCGACGCTTGAAATGGCTTTTATTAATTCAAATTAGATATCTCAGAATGAAAAAAACATTAAAGTGATGCAAATATAAAGGACCTGACCGGAATCTTAAACTTTATCCTTGCTTTTCTTAGGAGAAGTTCTTTTGCATTAGGAGTGAGGAGTTGTAAATAGACCTGGCAAGTTAAATTAATACAGAAATTACGTATAAGAATAGGCTACTAGCTATGAAAACTTTTATTACCCTTAGCATTGAACTTGTCAATTCCCAACTAAAGTGACCGATGAGGGCGTTACCGCTGATTTATAAAAGAGTGGTTTTTACTTCCTTTTACAATAAAGGAAGTATTGGATCCACCCCAAAATATTCGAAATTGAGTTTTCAACAGATCTTCACGTGTTAGAGTCCCGTGAACCCAGAAAAACATGTTTTTGTTCATTGGTCTGCCTGTGTGTCTCTCTGTGTGTGAACAGAATATTTCAGAAACGAAAAGAGGTATAATGTCGAAATGTTAGGTAAGTAGTATACGGCTACCGTAATCGACGCACCTGTCAATCAAATTTTGATTTTGATATCAAATTAATTGACCTAATTAGGCGTCGCGACGCAGCGAATTAAACCGCGAATTAAATTAATCCACATATGATTTGATTAACCTAATTTCGCGAATTAAATCCGCGGATTGCCCTAATTAATTTTGATATGTGCTTCCGATTAAATTACGCGCGGCCATTTTTAATTTGCTTCTGGAATTACACGGCGGCCATCTTGGTTTTCTGGCGCGAATATGTAGTAGAACCTTAGACAAGGGAAGGGAGAGGACACGTAATGCCGCAGGCGCCGGTGTTCCGTTCAGGCACCAATTTTATTTGATCAGAGGCGTAACATTTTGTTGCAAATAAGCAATAATAAACCATAAATGAAACTACTACTAAACAAACTACCTGTCAAACGTCCTTTAATTTACAAATCACAACTAAACCGGTTTAAATAGCTTTGGTGTCGCACAAACTTTGGTCACCAATCTAATGGCGGCCGATCGAAAAACCGGCACAGTTTACTACGCTTGCTCGGGTTGCTTGTTACGCGTCCTCTCTTTTCCCTTGTCTAAGAGTAGAACAGTCGGGTAGATAGCGGCCATTTTGTTTTTAATTGGGTCAATTAAAATGATCGATTAAATTGATTGATCCAATTAAACCGCCAATTAAACCGCGAATCGAATGCTCTAATTAAACCGCTAATGAAGTTTGATATTTAATTTACATATGTGCTACTGATTAAATTACGTATTAGCTTCCGATTAAATTACGCGCGGCCATTTTTAATTTGCTTTCGGAATTACGCGGCGGCGCGCATGAATGGATTAACCAGAGTTCCATTAACCCTACTTACTATAGGAAATTTTTCAGATTTTTTTCTAAGTTTAATTTTTTGAATTTAAATCTACCGGGTGTCCGCCATCTTGGTTTTCTGCGCGCGCACTTCTCACAGGTGTCGTTTTTAATTTTGAATTTTCGCGGAAATATTTGAATTTCAAACTGCTAAATCTTCCGTCTCCCTCATCGAAGCTGCTCTCTCTCTCTCATGCACGGAGGCCATTTTAATTTCGCGCGAATATTTGAATTTCAAATTTGTTCAGATTTTCCCTGTTTTGGTAGATTTATTTCTCTCTCTTTTCTGCTCTGGTTGTCTCTCTCTTGCAGTCACAGGATGGATGTTTAATTTTAAAAAAATCTCTGGCGGACTTGGATTTGAACCCTCTACGTTTGCATACACATTGGGCTCACATCGATCGATGCCGCTAGACCACGGAGCACTACGGGATTTAAAGGGTTTGAACAAAACGTCATTTCACAGCTCTGCAGTCACGCCGCTCGAATTTTAAACCACTTATTTTTTCGAAAATTTAAATTTTAAGAACTGAAATGTGCAGCTTGATGTGATTAAAGGTAGATGCAATTTTTTAAAAATTGATTTCGCGCGTGATTTCGTCATAATTAATTATTTTATTTTTATCGTTAGGCCCGGTATTACAAAACAGCCAGTGAAAGTTTGCACTTCGGATTCTGCGAATATAGTCCTGAAATAGTTTAAAAATATACTCAAAAATTAACTACTTATTTTATATAGCGAGATCATAATTACGCGGCGGTTATTTTCAATTTTCAACATAAAATGTGTAATTATTCGCAATGCTTTTTGCAGCACAGACAATGGAATTTGCTATGATATCACCGACTCTGCAGAACTTTCTATTTCGTCATCCTCAAATGGCCTAACCGGTCGTTGCCTGTCGGTCACAATTATATATATCAGCAATAACATGAACAAGAAGATATACGTATTGCTTGAGTAAGAAAGAGATAAACATAGTAGCAAGTATTGGAGAAGGTTTGACTAATTTTAATTATGACATTTGTCAACTAAACATGCCTACTAATATAATTTTTTGTATGGCTATCTTTTTCTTACTCATATAGGTAAAAAAGCCGGGTTGCGTTGCTCTCAGCTACCGTGTTTCGGCTACTTTTCAAGGTCGACCATGTAGGCTTGCAGATTTCGGATTCCCACGTGGTCTAACCTTTTATATCGCGATGGAAATTCAATTTTAGTAGAGAGAAATAATAAATCGGTAAAAAACATTTTATTGTTTTGCAAGATGAAAAATTACAAAAATTCGTACAATTTACAAGCAGAACACAACTCGTTCTTTATGTTTACTTTAGAAACCCTTAACCCTTTTCAAATTTATTTTTGTGTACGTGATTTGCGGTATATATAATTTTATAATTCATAAATTTGACCGTTGTAAAACGCCTGCCACAACTTGCACGGAAAACGCAACGGTTTTTGCAAAGCATGTTGTGGACAACAGCGATGAGTGGAATTTTTAAAATATTTCCCATCGAACAGCGGAATAATTCTAGAACGAATCGAAGTTTTTATTTGTATAAAATGGCGGTCCGAACACGACGCTGCACAAAACCTAGATTTATAAGAAAACTGCATCTTGATTTCCATGGATTTGATTACGTCACGCCGAAGTCTTCCGTCTCACTCATCACAGTTGTTTTCTCTCTCTCGCATTTATTTAATTTAAAAAAGCTTTTGCGTCGGCCCCTAGTCGGATTTGAACCCTAGCCACATGTGAATAATTATTTTAAATCGCGAAATCCGCATAAATATATTACTATAAAAAATCGCGAAAAGTGTTGAGTAAATAAATGCAACGCATTGTAAAGCCGTAAAACTTTTAGTTATTGTGCGTTTACAAGATGGGTCTTTTGACAAAGTGGAAGAACCAAACTATGCTGTTGTAAATGTACAGATTTTTCACTGTCGATATGTATATCACAACTTAATGTAAATTGGTATTTGGAACATTTTAACGAAAACAGCGACTTCTTTCGGCATAAACTGTTTCTTCTCACCACGGAACCCTATTTTATAAGTAAATGTCTGAAATTGTGTCATTATGTCGATAAAAACTGCATTTTAGTTTAAAAGATTCCAGTATAAATGCAAACGGATGAAAATAAAAACGCAATTGACCACAAAGTAACATAATTTTGAATAAAAAAAAACACAATTTCGTTGGAAAAATGTTCTGTTTCACTTAAAATTTTACAAAAACTGACATCATGTCACTTGAAATTATACAAACAACGACATTTTTATCCAATAAGCGATAAAAAATACGCCGTCTCACATAAATTTACACAAAAATCGACATCATGTCACATAAATTATACAAAAACTGCCATCATGTCACTTGCAATTATACAAAAACGACATTTTTACTCAATACACGACGAAAATTTAACAAAAATCACGCAATTACACGCCATCTCACAAAATTTTTACAAAAATCGACATCATGTTACATAAACTATGCATAATTTTGCAAATGTTTTACACTTTTTTCTCTAACTTGTTGCAATTTTAGCAAGACTTGAATAAAAAACAGCAATTTCTGCAGCAATTTTAGTAAGATTTGAATAAAAACACAATTTCGCTGAAAAAGTTCTAACCAAAAACGACAAAAACAATATTTTTATACAACTTTCATTGAAAAAATCTTCTACCACAAGCATTTCTAGAAGCAAAATTCACGCACTTTCGCTGAAAAACGTTCTGTTCCACATCAGCTCACATAAATTTTCACAAATATCGACATCATGTCACATAAATTATACAAAAACTGTCATCACGTCACTTGAAATTATACAAAATACGATATTTTTATTCAACACACGATGAAAATTGAACAAAAATCACGCAATCACACATCATATCACATAAATTTACACAAAAATCGACATCATGTCACATAAATTATACAAAAACTGACATCATGCCACTTGAAATTATACAAAAAACGATATTTTATTCAACACACGATGAAAATTGAACAAAAATCACGCAATTACACGCCATCCCACATAAATTTTCACAAAAATCGACATCATGTTACATAAACTATGCATAATTTTGCAAATGTTTTACACTTTTTATAAAATGCATCGCTCAAAATTAAAAGAAATAGCAATTTCGTTGAAAAATTTGCAAATGTTTTACACTTTTTTATAAAATGTATCGCTCAAAATTAAAAGAAATCACAATTTTTTAAATTATATTACACCATTATGAAATCGTAGATTGATTTTTTGAAATTTTACACTTTGTAGCTGTAAAATAACTTCAAATACTAATATTTTAGCTTTAGATTTTGTAATTATTTCAGATTCGTGAAAAACAAAAGCAGAGTAGAAATAAAGAAACACAAACACTTTGTAATAAACAAATATATTGTTCTTATTTCGTATAATACTTAATAATATAAATATAAATGTACAGCTGAATGGCTTATTTTCTAAAAATTCTCTAGCAATTTACAAAACTGTAGTTTGAGGTGCACAACATTTCAAATTAAAAAGGCTGCAAGTAATAAAATCAGAATTTCATTGTGTCATTTTAAAGTTTAAGATGCACCCAATCTAGAATTCCCTTCGTTTTTGGTGTTGATGACATCTGCCTTAGAGGCGTTTTTCTAACGGCCCTTTTTTGGAGGCGTTTCCTTATCGGCGTTCTTCTGACTGAACCTTTTTGATGTGGACTTGGATGAGTAGCTGGTGTTTTTAATTTATATTCTAAATCGGACTCGCAGTTATCAGTTTCCATTTCGGTTTTTCCTGTAGTACCAGTCGGGGTTGGCTTCTTTTGCTGTTTAGGTTTAGCTAGCAGCACATTAGCAACGTTAAGGTCTTTGATGTAATCAGCAAACTGTAGGCGTCCGGGTGGATTAATAGTTTTTCGAGGCCGCAGAGTGTCGTGAATTAAATCGACTATGTTAGACGCCGGTAAAATTTCACCCTTTATAGTAACGGTACCCTTGTGATCCCAGCTCACATCGCTTGAGGTACTCAAAATGCGTAGGAAAACTTCAGCTTTTTTCTTAAAAGTTTTGGGAAGTGTAGATAAAATAACGGCATTTGATAGGCTGTCACTGGTTGTTTCAATAGGTATTTTGATTGGCTGCCGCGCCTGGTTTGTGAAATGAAAGAATCGTTGTAACAGTTGATTGTACTGGATCCATTTATCGTGATCAGTTAATTTGGACTTTAAAACTTTTTGCATTTCGTCATCAAGCTGTGATAATATATTTTTCTCCGCAACACCGCCAGACTTAAGACGTTGGACAAATTCCGGCGATACAATCAACATCTTCCGCTCTTTGTCCATTTTAGTCGAAAAGGAGCTCAGTCGTTTGTTCTGGTAGAGCCGTCGTGAATAAACTAGCTTAAAATCAAGACTTTCATAATAAATATATCAAAAAAAATATGGCAGGTACGGGAATCGAACCTATATTCTCTCTCGAGATCAGAGCTTGAATCTGACGCCTTAACCATTCGGCCAACCTGCCTCCCTATATAAACGAGCACTCTCTGCATAATTAAGAAAACATATAGTTTAAAAAGCCTTCTACATGCAATTTCATACAATATTTCATATAAATTAAGCCATGTACAAATTTCTAAATCGGTTTTGAAATATATTTTATCGAAAGACTTGACCCTCAGCTGCCGTTTTATTATTTGTCGTGATGCGTCATCGCTGAATTTTACAAATGCCAACCTGTCTGCGATGTGACGCACGCAGTGTTTCCATACCTTTTTATTTTAAAATTCTATAAAATCAGAGGTCCAAACTGCTGCCGCATCAGGTAACAGAGTACAATGGTTTAAAACGTGTTAGTGCGGCATCAGTCGGGCCTATGGTTTTATAAAATTTTAAAATAAAAAGGGACAGAGACATTGCGTGCGTCACACAGCAGACAGGTTGGCTCTTGTAAATTCAACGATGGCGCATCACGACAAATAATAAAACGGCAGCTGAGGGTCAAGTCTTTCGATAAAATATATATCAAAACCGATTTAGAAATTTGTACATAGCTTAATTTATATGAAATATTGTATGAAATTGCATGTAGAAGGCTTTTTAAACTATATGTTTTCTTAATTATGCAGAGAGTGCTCGTTTATATAGGGAGGCAGGTTGGCCGAATGGTTAAGGCGTCAGATTCAAGCTCTGATCTCGAGAGAGAATACGGGTTCGATTCCCGTACCTGTCATATTTTTTTTTTGATATATTTATTATGAAAGTCTTGATTTTAAGCTAGTTTATTCACGACGGCTCTACCAGAACAAACGACTGAGCTCCTTTTCGACTAAAATGGACAAAGAGCGGAAGATGTTGATTGTATCGCCGGAATTTGTCCAACGTCTTAAGTCTGGCGGTGATGCGGAGAAAAATATATTATCACAGCTTGATGACGAAATGCAAAAAGTTTTAAAGTCCAAATTAACTGATCACGATAAATGGATCCAGTACAATCAAGTGTTACAACGATTCCTTCATTTCACAAACCAGGCGCGGCAGCCAATCAAAATACCTATTAAAACAACCAGTGACAGCCTATCAAATGCCGTTATTTTATCTACACTTCCCAAAACTTTTAAGAAAAAAGCTGAAGTTTTCCTACGCATTTTGAGTACCTCAAGCGATGTGAGCTGGGATCACAAGGGTACCGTTACTATAAAGGGTGAAATTTTACCGGCGTCTAACATAGTCGATTTAATTCACGACACTCTGCGGCCTCGAAAAACTATTAATCCACCCGGACGCCTACAGTTTGCTGATTACATCAAAGACCTTAACGTTGCTAATGTGCTGCTAGCTAAACCTAAACAGCAAAAGAAGCCAACCCCGACTGGTACTACAGGAAAAACCGAAATGGAAACTGATAACTGCGAGTCCGATTTAGAATATAAATTAAAAACACCAGCTACTCATCCAAGTCCACATCAAAAAGGTTCAGTCAGAAGAACGCCGATAAGGAAACGCCTCCAAAAAAGGGCCGTTAGAAAAACGCCTCTAAGGCAGATGTCATCAACACCAAAAACGAAGGGAATTCTAGATTGGGTGCATCTTAAACTTTAAAATGACACAATGAAATTCTGATTTTATTACTTGCAGCCTTTTTAATTTGAAATGTTGTGCACCTCAAACTACAGTTTTGTAAATTGCTAGAGAATTTTTAGAAAATAAGCCATTTAGCTGTACATTTATATTTATATTATTAAGTATTATACGAAATAAGAACAATATATTTGTTTATTACAAAGTGTTTGTGTTTCTTTATTTCTACTCTGCTTTTGTTTTTCACGAATCTAAAATATTTACAAAATCTAAAGCTAAAATATTAGTATTTGAAGTTATTTTACAGCTACAAAGTGTAAAATTTCAAAAAATCAATCTACGATTTCATAATGGTGTGATATAATTTAAAAAATTGTGATTTCTTTTAATTTTGAGCGATACATTTTATAAAAAAGTATAAAACATTTGCAAATTTTTCAACGAAATTGCTATTTCTTTTAATTTTGAGCGATGCATTTTATAAAAAGTGTAAAACATTTGCAAAATTATGCATAGTTTATGTAACATGATGTCGATTTTTGTGAAAATTTATGTGGGATGGCGTGTAATTGCGTGATTTTTGTTCAATTTTCATCGTGTGTTAAATAAAATATCGTTTTTTGTATAATTTCAAGTGGCATGATGTCAGTTTTTGTATAATTTATGTGACATGATGTCGATTTTTGTGTAAATTTATGTGATATGATGTGTGATTGCGTGATTTTTGTTCAATTTTCATCGTGTGTTGAATAAAAATATCGTATTTTGTATAATTTCAAGTGACGTGATGACAGTTTTTGTATAATTTATGTGACATGATGTCGATATTTGTAAAAAATTATGTGAGCTGATGTGGAACAGAACGTTTTTCAGCGAAAGTGCGTGAATTTTGCTTCTAGAAATGCTTGTGGTAGAAGATTTTTTCAATGAAAGTTGTATAAAAATATTGTTTTTGTCGTTTTTGGTTAGAACTTTTTCAGCGAAATTGTGTTTTTATTCAAATCTTACTAAAATTGCTGCAGAAATTGCTGTTTTTTATTCAAATCTTGCTAAAATTGCAACAAGTTAGAGAAAAAAGTGTAAAACATTTGCAAAATTATGCATAGTTTATGTAACATGATGTCGATTTTTGTAAAAATTTTGTGAGATGGCGTGTAATTGCGTGATTTTTGTTAAATTTTCGTCGTGTATTGAGTAAAAATGTCGTTTTTGTATAATTGCAAGTGACATGATGGCAGTTTTTGTATAATTTATGTGACATGATGTCGATTTTTGTGTAAATTTATGTGATACGGCGTATTTTTTATCGCTTGTTGGATAAAAATGTCGTTTTTTGTATAATTTCAAGTGACATGATGTCAGTTTTTGTAAAATTTTAAGTGAAACAGAACATTTTTTCAACGAAATTGTGTTTTTTTTTATTCAAAATTATGTTACTTTGTGGTCAATTGCGTTTTTATTTTCATCCGTTTGCATTTATACTGGAATTTTTTTAACTAAAATGCAGTTTTTATCGACATAATGACACAATTTTAGACATTTACTTATAAAATAGGGTTCCGTGGTGAGAAGAAACAGTTTATGCCGAAAGAAGTCGCTGTTTTCGTTAAAATGTTCCAAATACCAATTTACATTAAGTTGTTATATACAAATCGACAGTGAAAAATCTGTACATTTACAATAGCATAGTTTGGTTCTTCCACTTTGTCAAAAGACCCATCTTGTAAACGCACAATAACTAAAAGTTTTACGGCTTTACAATGCGTTGCATTTATTTACTCAACACTTTTCGCGATTTTTTATAGTAATATATTTATGCGGATTTCGCGATTTAAAATAATTATTCACATGTGGCTAGGGTTCAAATCCGACTAGGGGCCGACGCAAAAGCTTTTTTAAATTAAATAAATGCGAGAGAGAGAAAACAACTGTGATGAGTGAGACGGAAGACTTCGGCGTGACGTAATCAAATCCATGGAAATCAAGATGCAGTTTTCTTATAAATCCAGGTTTTGTGCAGCGTCGTGTTCGGACCGCCATTTTATAATAATAATAATAATAATAATAATAGTGTTTATTTCCAAACTAATTTACATTTTTTTTTTGTATTGACATTAACTAATAGAATAGAATGGAAAAGCGATGGCAATCAGATGAACCGTACTAGGGGGATCCCTGCTCTTCCTTACCACCGCAGTAAGAAAAAAAATCAAAAAATGAACAAATGAAAAACAATGACAAATCACCAAGCATATGAACCAAAAATAACAACATAATACAAATTTCAAAATTAAAAAAAAACTAAACTAGCCAACCATACAATATAGCTGCAATGCGCAATAATTGCAATACCCAGTCACCCACGAAGAATTACAAATACAAATAATAAAAATAATAAAAATATGCCTTAAAATAATGTTAAATAAAATGATATATAAATTAATAATTCTAGTCTAATCAGTGCCCTCAAATAACCAACCCTTTAGTCGAAGTTTAAAAATAGGTAGAGCACATGTTTTAAAAGTAAAAGGGATATTATTATAAAGTTTAGCAATATTATAGGAGAATGAACGTTTATACAATTGAGTCCGATGTGATGGAAAATCTATAAGACCTCTATGTCTCAAATTTAAATTATGAATGTCAGTACGAAATTTTATTTTATTGTACAGGTAAGGAGGAGATTTATTGATAATTATTTTATGATAAAATACGAGACAATGTAATAGACGCCTTTTTTCCATACTAAGCCATTTGGTCTCTTTAATTTTGTGAGAGATATGTTCTCGACGTCTAATACCATGGATAAGTCGCAAACAGGAGTTTTGGACAATTTGAACTCTTTTGCTAGTCGATTTATCAATACAAGGACCATACACGATATCGCAATAATTAAACTGTGATAACACCAATGAGTCACATAAAAGCACTTTAACGTTTTTGTTTAAACTTTGTCTATGATTATAAAGCAGTTTAAGGTTTCCATAAGCTATACGAGTATATTTATTAATGTGCTCTCGGAATCTGAGCTGATAATCTAGGGTTACACTTAAATTGCGAGCCGTATCAGTGCAAGGAATTGTGACATTATTAACAGCAATATGAATATGAGGTAATTGGGAAATTCTAGTGTTTTTACCACCAAAAAGTATAACATTAGATTTCAAAGGATTAATGGTAAGCGAATGTAAAGCAGTTAATTGAACTAAATTGTTTAAATCTTATACAAATAAAAACTTTGATTCGTTCTAGAATTATTCCGCTGTTCGATTGGCAATATTTTAAAAATTCCACTCATCGCTGTTCGTCACAACATGCTTTGCAAAAACCGTTGCGTTTTCCGTGCAAGTTGTGGCAGGCGTTTTACAACGGTCAAATTTATGAATCATCAAATTATATATACCGCAAATCACGTACACAAAAATAAAATTTGAAAAGGGTTAAGGGTTTCTAAAGTAAACATAAAGAACGAGTTGTGTTCTGCGTGTAAATTGTACGAATGTTTGTAATTTTTCATCTTGCAAAACAATAAAATGCTTTTTACCGATTTATTATTTCTCTCTACTAAAATTGAATTTCTCATCGCGATATAAAAAGTTAGACCACGTGGGAAGTCGAATACTGCAAGCCTACATGGTCGACCTTGAAAAGTAGCCGAAACACGGTAGCTGAGAGCAACGCAACCCGGCTTTTTTACCTATATGAGTAAGAAAAAGATAGCCATACAAAAAATTATATTAGTAGGCATGTTTAGTTGACAAATGTCATAATTAAAATTAGTCAAGCCTTCTCCAATACTTGCTACTATGTTTATCTCTTTCTTACTCAAGCAATACGTATATCTTCTTGTTCATGTTATTGCTGATATATATAATTGTGACCGACAGGCAACGACCGGTTAGGCCATTTGAGGATGACGAAATAGAAAGTTCTGCAGAGTCGGTGATATCATAGCAAATTCCATTGTCTGTGCTGCAAAAACCACATTGCGAATAATTACACATTTTATGTTGAAAATTGAAAATAACCGCCGCGTAATTATGATCTCGCTATATAAAATAAGTAATTAATTTTTGAGTATATTTTTAAACTATTTCAGGACTATATTCGCAGAATCCGAAGTGCAAACTTTCACTGGCTGTTTTGTAATACCGGGCCTAACGATAAAAATAAAATAATTAATTATGACGAAATCACGCGCGAAATAAATTTTTAAAAAATTGCATCTACCTTTAATCACATCAAGCTGCACATTTCAGTTCTTAAAATTAAAATTTTCGAAAAAATAAGTGGTTTAAAATTCGAGCGGCGTGACTGCAGAGCTGTGAAATGACGTTTTGTTCAAACCCTTTAAATCCCGTAGCGCTCCGTGGCCTAGCGGCATCGATCGATGTGAGCCCAATGTGTATGCAAACGTAGAGGGTTCAAATCCAAGTCCGCCAGAGATTTTTTTAAAATTAAACATCCATCCTGTGACTGCAAGAGAGAGACAACCAGAGCAGAAGAGAGAGAGAGAGAGATAAATCTACCAAAACAGGGACTTAGAAAAAAAAATCTGAACAAATTTGAAATTCAAATGTTCGCGCGAAATTAAAATGGCCTCCGTGCATGAGAGAGAGAGAGCAGCTTCGATGAGGGAGACGGAAGATTTAGCAGTTTGAAATTCAAATATTTCCGGGAAAATTCAAAATTAAAAACGACACCTGTGAGAAGTGCGCGCTAAGAAAACCAAGATGGCGGACACCCGGTAGATTTAAATTCAAAAAATTGAACTTAGAAAAAAATCTGAAAAATTTCCTATAGTAAGTAGGGTTAATGGAACTCTGGTTAATCCATTCATGCGCGCCGCCGCGTAATTCCGGAAGCAAATTAAAAATGGCCGCGCGTAATTTAATCGGAAGCTAATGCGTAATTTAATCAGTAGCACATATGTAAATTAAATATCAAACTTCATATGTGATTAATTAGGTCAATCCGCGAATTCGAGGTTTAATTAGAGCATTTGATTCGCGGTTTAATTGGCGGTTTAATTGGATCAATCAATTTAATCGATCATTTTAATTGACCCAATTAAAAACAAAATGGCCGCTATCTACCCGACGACTGTTCTACTACATATTCGCGCCAGAAAACCAAGATGGCCGCCGTGTAATTCCAGAAGCAAATTAAAAATGGCCGCGCGTAATTTAATCGGAAGCACATATCAAAATTAATTAGGGCAATCCGCGGATTTAATTCGCGAAATTAGGTCAATCAAATCATATGTGGATTAATTTAATTCGCGGTTTAATTCGCGGCGTCGCGACGCCTAATTAGGTCAATTAATTTGATATCAAAATCAAAATTTGATTGACAGGTGCGTCGATTACGGTAGCCGTATACTACTTAGGTATATACTATGTATAGGTAAGTGTTATTTTTATTACAATTTTAATATGCATTGATGCGTAATTTTCCAGTTAAATACCTCTAAAATGGATTTATTTTCTTTTCTTTTTTTTGTTATTAACTCCTATTTTAAATAGAACACCCTGTCTATTATTACATTTTTGAATTCAGCTTAAAATTTTAGAGAAAATCGTACGACACTCATTAATGACCAATAGAAAAATTAGTTCACGAGCCGTAACCAAGACAATAAAAAAAATTCTTGGAAATTTTTTGTAGGTAGACCAACCTAACTGTGAGGGTCTGTGGCGTTACGATTTTCTTACCGAATCTGCATTCGAGCATTAATTCATATCCGGAAATTATTTTCGTGCATTCCAACAACGTTCTAATTTGCCCTCGCGTCCCGCTCGGGCAAATTAATACGACGTTGTTGGACTGCACTCAAAAAAATTTCCGGAAAGAATTAATGCTCTTAGGAGATTATATGTGAAAATTGTAAAGTCAAAGTTGTGTGCGTGTATCACACCAGATTTTTTAGATCCAGATCGGATGTAATTCTTCCAAATGGTTTTAAATGTACTTAGGTTAAAAAGTAACACTGCAAAAGAACAGTACGAAGCAGAACCGCTGTTAAAAACCAAATGTTTTAGTAAAAACGGAAACATTTGGAAGTTAAACCTCTTAGTGAAAAAAAACAGGACAATTAGGAAAAAAGTGCTGGGGTGGGTACCAGCTTCATCGTTTGCATAAAAGTTTCAAACCACAATGATTTTTTTAGTGCTGGTATAAAGAGTCATGTTAAGCTACAGCCTGTTAATAAAACTGATATTGCAAGAATGATAGATTATTGTTACTTAAACAGTACCTTAATGGAGAAACAACTTTTGTGTGGATTGCATTCGTCATTAATTAAGAAACCTTTGTCTACCATCACTTTATCTATTACAGCGCTCTGTTGAAAAATTCATGTATTTGAAGTTCTGTCTATACAGGGTTGTGACTTGCGCGACGCAGCATAGGGATTTCAATAGTAAATTTTTTTTTAAATTAAAGAGTAAATAAGTTTTTTGTAGAGAAAAAAATACTGCATCTGTAGATACTATTGTTTATAATTTTCCAATTTCCGGAACCCTATAAATTAAAGAAATATAATAAGCTATGTTTGAAAAAATCAGTGGTGCTATGGAAATATGTAAACAAACAACATGCACATTTACTTTTGTCATTGCTGTTTGACGTTTATAACAGATCATTAAATATTCTTCCCGTTAAAATGTATTCAACTGAAGAAAAAGTAGAAATGATAAAATGGTTTTATGCTGGAAATAGTGCTCGTCAAGTAAGTGCCTTGTTTAGCGTAAAATATCCTAATCGGCAAACTCCAAGTAGTTCAACGATTGATAGATTAAAAAGTAAATATGAAACTACAGGCACAGTATTAAATAATTACAATTACGCTGAAAACGTGCAGCAACATGAAGAAAATGACCAACACTTTGAATGTTTTGGCTGCAAATCCCAGTGTAACTTTAAGGCAAATAGCGCCAAGATATTGGCTTGCATCACAGCCGAGTCCTGCGAATTTTGAAAAACACAAGTTTCGCTCTTACAAATATCAGTGTCATCAAGAGTTGCTTGAACGTGATATGGAGAAGAGAAGTGCATTTTGCTACCTAATTATGGAAAAATGTATCGAATACAGGGAGTTTTTGAATACCCTTTTGTTTACGGATGAATGCACGTTCACACTGCATAATGAACCAAATGTGCAAAATTGCAGAGTATGGGCTACTGAAACAAACCAGGATCCAATATCCCCAAAAAGTTAATGTTTGGGCGGGAATACTAGGTCATCACATTATAGAACCATTTTTCTTAAGTGAAAACCTCACAGGAGAGCGCTTTTTGCAGTTGTTAGAAGAGGATATAGCTTGGGCTGTGACCGAAGTTGCTAGAGATGATCAAGAGATTTGGCTTCAGATGGATGGGTGCCCCGCACACAATACTCGTGAAGTACGCGACTTTGTAAACCACAGTTTTTTCCAATAAGGTGATTGGTCCAAATTATTTAATTAACTAACCTGCTAGGTCCTCCGATCTTTTGCCCAACGATTTTTTTCTTTGGGGATATTTAAAAATCGCATATTTAGTCTGGAAGAGCTTTTTAAACTATTGAAGAGCTAAAAAATTGTATTCAAGCCCAATGCGATAAAATATCACAATATCAGTTAACAAATGTTAGACGGCAATTTTAAGACAGATTGGGTCATTGTTTAATAGTTAATGGTGCTTTGTTTCAACATTCATTATAATTTATTATCTCTAGAAAAAACGAATACATTTTAACGAGAACATAATTTAATAATTAGTTATAAACGTCAAACAGCAAAGACAAAAGTAAATTCACATGTTGTTTGTTTACATAATTCCAAGGTATCAGTGATATTTTAAAAAATTGCTTTTCTATTTGATTTCTAGTTGATTTCTGCGATTTCGGAAAATGGAAAATTGTAAACAATAGTATGTATAGATGCAGTATTTTTTTCGCTACCAAAAACTTATTTACACTTACACAAATAATGGGGAGTCAATAATCAAACATTAAGGATTTACCATTGAAATCCCTATGCTGCGTCGCGCAAGTCACCACCCTGTATAAGCACGACTAATAAAAATTATCAAACCACTGGGATCAACACCAGCCATAAATTGTATTGTCATTGATGGCTTGTATGTAGAACATTATTTTAATTCACAGCAAATGCACTACGGTTTTTCTACACGAATTTCCATACAATCTAATATCAACGAAACATTAGGAAATTCTGTAAAACATATAAGTCGGTCTGAACTGATTTCATTTATTGATGGAAATGGAACAGCAGATTTTTACACATCTAACATTTAAATGGTTTCTGAGAAAAATGTCCTACACATTGTAGGAGTTACAGCTGAGTTTAATATTACAGATAGCATGCGACCTGTGACTAGTACTGCAGCATCAATTTTACAGTCTAAACCCAAGCTACATAAAATATTTGCAACATCTCCCTCCTCGACTGTTCTTTCATTAACCGCTGAGCGTTAAGGTTTTGTCAAGTCTTACTTCAGATGTACGGAGCTCAGCGGCGGCTAGTGATAATTGTATTATGGAATCTTTAATTTTTACTTCCTTTTAAAAATTCTAAATTGAGTTTTCAATAGATCTTCACGTTTCCGAGTCCTCTGAACCCAAAAAGCATGTTTTTGTTCATTGGTCTGTCTGTGTGTCTGTGTGTCTATGTGTCTGTCGATCTGTGAACAGAATATCTCAAAAACGAAAAAAGGTATGGCGTTGAAACTTCATATATAGGTTTTGTGTACTATCTAAATGCGACAGCAAGCTTTTGAAGAAAATCGCATAACCGGAAGTATGGTGTTTACTCTTGCAATTTTTCAGTTTATTTCGATATTTTCAAAAACGGCTCTAACGATTTTTTTCAAACTTTACATTTTCAATCTGTAATGAGGTGAGATAGGTGATATTCCAGTTGAATAACTTTTTTTTTATTAACTCCTATTTTAAATAGAACATTATTACATTCTTGAATTCAGCTTAAAATTTTAGAGAAAATCGTACGACACTCATTAATGACCAATAGAAAAATTAGTTCACGAACCATAACCAAGACAACAACAAAATTTCTTGGAAATTTTTTGTAGGTAGACATTACTTCTTTTTAGGGTTTGTGTCGTTACGATTTTCTTACCGAATCTGCATTCGAGCATTAATTCATATCCGGAAATTATTTTTCGTGCATTCCAACAACGTTCTAATTTGCCCTCGCGTCCCGCTCGGGCAAATTAATACGACGTTGTTGGAACGCACTCAAAAAATTTCCGGAAAGAATTAATGCTCTTATGAGATTATATGTGAAAATTTGTCGCTTTACCTAACGCTTTATTTTGTACGCTTTCCGTAGAATTTGCAATTTTTGAAAATTTTTGACAAATGCTTAATAATTAAAAATCATTTTTTTGCTAATTATAAGATCACTGTAAATGAAAGTTTTGTGCGTGTATCACATCAGATTTTTTAACAATAATTATCAAAAAATAATAATTAACAACACACCTACATTCCCTTGATGTTTTAAATCACATACAGCCATGGTTTTAATTTTGATAGTCCAAAAGGGAAGGGCATATGCACAGAACAAAGGGTATTTAAAAACAGCACAAAATGTACAGTCGTGTTCAAAAATGTGTTTGTACACCGACAGTGTAAGTTTATTGGTGGTTGTGTTATTACTCGACAAAGGCTTACGCTGTATCATTAACTAGGTACACCTCGATGTATACTCTCAAAATATTTGTATCTACAGCACTTTTTTGAACTTTATGTAATTAATTTATATTCACAAAGCACAAATGCTGCACAACAGTTTAATGAACACGACTGTAAATAACTGTTAAGAAACAAAAAACGAAAATAATGCATTTAGAACAAAACAGAGAATTTGTTGTATCACATCCACAAATCCCTTTGTTTTGTTGTTGTAAATGGTCACGAAAAATGTATTGTAGAATTGCGAGTTCCAACTTTAATTTGCACGTTGAAATGTAATACCGGTTTAGACCGTCAAACCTGTTTTATTTCAACCTTTCCTGCTAACGCTAGGCTAAAACTAATATTGAGAACATTACTTAGTTATGCTATTCTCCGCCATTTGTTGCATTAAACTGAATAAAATAATCGAAATCACTCAAAATAAACAAACACGCTCGAACTTCAACCGATATTATATCCAAACAAGGCCCACAAAGAACAAGAACGCCCTTGCTGCATGCATTCATTTCAATGACAAAGTTTGCACCACATCTGGTTTCGGAGCAAGGGTTGCCTCGGATTGCATTACATTTCGGACGTACATATGACCTAGGTTACGGTGATATCGGCTGCAACATCGTGAGCTTTCGCGTCGTTCACAAATTCTGCAGCGACAGCTCATGATATGAGCGAGCGTGTTGACACATAACTGTTAAGTTGACATTTCTTGGATATTGCTTTACATGTTTTAAACGGTATCAGATAGCAATCTCCGGATCTCATTAGTTAAACCTCGTTATATTATAACAGTAGGATAGATGATAAAATATAATGGGTAATTAAATGGAATAATGAAGGTTAATTAAAACAGCCAATTTTCTTTAGCTGATTATAATCAGCATTAGTTTAAATTTTAATGTGTTACGTTTCGTTATATTTAATAACTTCTTCAGACATCGAATAAAATAAATTATTTATACAAAATCATCTGGAAATGAGAGTGATAGGTTAGAATTTTCAAAAAGCGATACCAACTAATATTCTTACCGATACATTTTTAACAATATTCTAAAATCATCCAATTCAGAAATTAAATATAAACTAGTGGTCCATATGAAAATAAATAATCTGGAAGTGAAAGAATTAGGTTAAAAAATTTTAAAGAGAAGAGGAAAATTAATATTCTTACCGATTCATTGTAAAAACTGAAGTATGGAGAGGAATTTACACTCCCCTGCATTGTTTTTAAATAGTTTAACATCAAGATGGAAGGAGATTAATGATTTTTCAAAATCAAGCTGTTTAAGCCACAAATGTCAGGTATCAAAGTTTAAGAATCTGAGGGCATGCCAATGGGAAAAAATCCCAATAGTTAAAAGTTTAAATGTTAGAAGATATCCCAAATACTAAAGACACAAAGTGAGTAAAAATTATTAAATTGATATGAAAGAGAGATAAATTAATTAATGAACATTTAATAAGTTAAGAAATTATATATTAGAGAAGATTATAGTAAATGGAGTTCAAATTTTCTGTCAGTTTTGTAATTAATAGATTTTGGGATTTTTTTTTAAATTTCAATCATTTCATAAAGTAATCGTTTATGTAAGTTATTTTCCTTTTGCAAAATTTTAGGAGAGCTAAAATTAAAGTTGTGATAATTATCGTATGAATAGTCGGATAGAGCAATTATATTAGCTTTGTTTGGAGTTAAGAGTTTTGTTTTTACGGACGTTCTGTGTTGAGCAATTCTTTTTTAAATAATTCTTTTGTTTGTTCAATGTAACTGGTATTACAATCATTACAATCTAATTGGTATACTATACTGGATTCAGAAAGAAAAGGAGTTTTATCTTTTAAGTTATTAAAAATTTTTTGTCCTATAGTACTATGATTTTTAAAAGCAACATTGTAGTTATAGGTTTTCAATTTTTTTTAAATTTTGTGATATTTTAGGTATGTAAGGAATGGAAATATAATTTGATATTGGAGTATATTGATAATTATTAAATTCTTGACCTAAGCAATTAGGGTATAAATCATATGATGAATTATTATTTAAAGTGTGTTTATATTTAATTTTACAAATTTTTTTTAATGTTAGCATTTATAAAGTTGATAGGGTAGTTATTTTTTATTAATATTTTTTTTAAGTTTTTGAAATGATTTCTTTATGAAATTTATTGGATGAAAGTAATATAGCTCGATCAGTTAAACTATTTATTACACTAATTTTATATTTTAATGATGTTTGTGAATTGTAATTTAAATATCTGTCTGATTTAATTTCTTTACTGAACCAATTAGTTTCAATTTTGCCTTTTTTTGTTCTAATAATGTTAAATCAAGGAAATTTATAGTATTATTATTAGTTTCTTTTTCTATTGTGAATTGTAATTTGGGGTGGTAATTATTAAAAACTTGGAAAATATAGTCTATATTTTTTTATCGGTACAAATAATAATATCATCGACATAACGTCTATAAAAACAAATGTTATTTAAGTTATTTAAAATGTCAGATTCAATTTTTTGTAAAACTAAGTCAGCAATAGTACTTGATAGAGGTTGTCCCATGGCAACTCCAAATTTTTGTTTATAAGTTTGATTATTGAAAGAAAAATATGTAGATTGTAAAATATATTGTACAGCGTCAATAAAATCTTGTTTGGAAGTATTAGTGAAATTATTTATTTGATTTTTGAAAATTCTAACCTATCTCTCTCCAGATAATTTTGTATAACTAATTTATTTTATTCGATGTCTGAAGAAGTTATTAAATATAACGAAACGTAACACATTAAAATTTAAACTAATGCTGATTATAATGAGCTAAATAAAATTGGTTGTTTTAATTAACCTTCATTATTCCATTTAATTACCCATTTTACTGTCTGCCGTTACTGAGTATATTATATGAACAATAAAATATAATATTTTCAATGATAGAATAGTTAATTCTAGCTAATGGCATATCGGCTGTTGACGGCTGGGAGGCTCGTTCTCCTCCAAGTTGTCTTTACTTTAAATTTAATGACATCTAAATTTTGTGCTTGATGTCTCTTACACCCGTATGCATAGTCGTTCGCCAGCGGCTCGCCGAGGTCTCGCCGGAGCTTCGTTATGAATAGTATGTTGGCAGCGCTGTACGTCTATGTCAAATTTGAGGTTATCAGATTAGGTTTTCCGTCACTTTTGACAGAAACTGACACAAAATCTAATCTGCTAGCCTCGAATTTGACATAGACGTACAGTGTCACCAACATATTATTCATAACGAAACTCCGGCGAGTCGCCGACGAGCCACTGGCGAACGACTATGCATACGGGTGTTGTTTCCTGATCTTAATTTCAACAGGTAAACATCTTCTTTCTGGCACTGGTTTATTATTTACTGATGTCTCAGATGAAATACGTGGTAGAGTGCAACTTGGCACTACATTTTTT
Source organism: Agriotes lineatus (assembly GCA_940337035.1). Classification (NCBI taxonomy): domain Eukaryota; kingdom Metazoa; phylum Arthropoda; class Insecta; order Coleoptera; family Elateridae; genus Agriotes; species Agriotes lineatus. The sequence continues at coordinate 23,158 of CALNHX010009536.1, read as the reverse complement.
TTAAAGTCGTCTCTTTCGCGTACTAATTATTACACTTACTGGGAAGCCAAAAATCTTCCGGTTTAAAATAAGGGAACAAACTTTCATGTAATTCGACGCGCGTTTCCCTCTTTCTAATTTTATAATGCAGGCAGTCCTCATATCAATCAGTTTTTATTGCCATTTGTTTTTTCTAACCTTCAAAACGTGGTTCTTCGGAAATAAATGATAACTCAGCTCTCAGTTTCTGGCGCCCTTGTTGTTGCAATCGTAAACACAACAAAATATCTGTTGGTTTCTTCCCGTTGTTTACACGATGTTCATGTTGACAGAAATTGTCCCAACGTATCATGAAACACGTGTCTATGAATCTTTATAATTTTCTTAAAGTTTTGATTTAAAACTTTACCATTTAATCACTAAGCCGAATTAATAATTAAATATATCCTCCATTCTCGCTTATTTTTCCTTTATTACTACTAACGCCGCAAAAGGGCGGTTCAGTTACCGGTAGCACAGAAGTAAATTGCTCGTTTATTTTGTAAATTATTATTAAGAGTATAAAGTGGCCGGAAACAAGTGATAATTCTAAGACCCATACTTTCATTTTTAACTCAAAATACACTCAACATGTTAAAGTGGGAAACCATTCCACACTCTGAATTTCTTCCCAATCGCTTACCGCCTTTTTGAACCATTAAAAGGAACAATAGCAGGAATAAAATTTGAAGACGTTCGTCAAGAAAAGAGTTTTGTGCAAACCTGACTCGGCAGTCATACTGTAACGTTAGCGTCTGCACCAAATTTAAATTATACATCAAAATTGATTTAATGTGTACATCGCCTAATAGGGAGTTACATCTAACCAACGCTCGAGCTGGTAATAACTAAGCAAGCACCCGCTATGAGCGGATGAGGCGCAAACCAGTGCTCCGCGTAGTTCGAATCCAAGCCCTCTAGAAAAGCATAGATGAGGACACCGAAGAGTATAATGGCGGCTTCCGCGTTGGTTTTAAATTACGTGAGTCTTCAACTTCAGTCTCTGAACTTCCCATCCTCCAAACCCTCTCCTGGCGTTAGATTGTGATAGTGTTTATCTGTCTCCTAACGTATCCCCCGAACCCAACCTGTGCGTTAGATTGTAACAGCGTTTATCTGTCTCCTAGCGCACTTCCTGTTATTCAAAACGCCACGTCCCCGACACTACCGTAGGCGACAAGAAAATTATAACCTATTAATAACCATACCTCTAAGAATCAGATTGCATGTCCAGCACGGAAGCAGCACAGATAATATAACCTCCATAATTAACTTACCTGGAGCTTCAGCATTGTACGCCCAGCGACTTCGTCCTGAGCATTGTCCAAAGGCAAATTGCACTGCTCCGGCACGAACGTGGAGAGCCTCGTAGTGAACAAACACCGCTCTGTCAAATTCGTCGGCTGCTAAGCGAGCCAATTTCACCAGGTACAAACGCTCGGTGCCGTTGCGCTGGGAGTACCGCATTTCTGCCCCAAGGCACTACCACGATTCACACCCGAGAATACTCCGCCCCGGAACCACAGGTATTTTGTGAATTCTGTATATCGTGAGGGTATTTGCAACAAGCAAGAACGTAAACAGACTGCAGCACCCTCCCAGCCCTCCGCTTCGACCACAAGTTATACTGGACAAAGACTATACTTCACAAGGAACGAAGAAACGCGTCTCCAGAAAGAAATGTAATTTTATTTAATGTACATAGCAGTTCGAATAAATTAAATATTGTTTTGTACAACTAGTTAAAAATATGATACCGTTGATATATAAATAGTGTTTTCCTGACCTAGTACATTTGAGATTGAGTGGATATTTTCTTCGATTGAGCTTACCCGAGGTAGAAATTAACAAACTGTTTGAGCCTTTCGGAAGTTAATGGAGGTAGTAAATGACCAGAATTAATTACCAGGACTGAACTTTAAATTCGGAAGAGTGAAACGTTACAATACAAACGACACATTACCAAACCCTTTTCAGCTCTTTGTATAAATATTGCACACCAAATGACAAAGTAATTTCCCTGATAGTTTGTGAGTTATCATATTTACATCCAACCGGCGTACCATACTCTACTTTTCATAATTTTCCAATTTCCCTTTAACGCCAAAGTGGTTTCTATCTACAAAAAAATTATGTAGTTGCACGTAGTTAATTTTTAGTTGAACGCAATTGACTGAGAGGTTGCTATAAAAACAGTACTTCGGTTGTGGAGAAGCAAAACTGTGGAAATTGTGATCAACCGCGCATAGCCAGTGTTCAGATACTTTCACGGTTTATTCAAAACAGATGTGCAGAAGCAAGGGCTGCCATTGTAGACAAATATTCCTCGCAGAATTAGTGTTAGTCGCTAAAAAATAAATTGTTCCTTGTTTTGGTATATTTTTAAGGTAGAATTATAAATACATTTTTTGTTTAAGCTTAGCCGGTTACCGAATTAACGACCTTCACTTTATTAGCACCATGCTATAATGAACTGAGACTATTTTTTATTCAGTTATTTGCGTTAATATTCCACACAAACTGGCGAAAAAACCAGCCTGGCCAGTTATCTCATTGTCAAGTTATGATGTTTACATCAATCCGGCGTGATATACTCCACCTTTCCTAACTATTCGACCTTCATTGAACGTCAAAGCTGTTGCTCTCTTCTCAAAAGTTAGCTATATATAGTTTCATGTAATTTTGCATAAGCCACTGGATTGGTCGAATTGATTGAGACGTTGGGCCAAAATTGTAAATTTGTATAAAATAGTCTTCGGTTGTGCGGAAGTAATAATTTGACATAAGCCACTCTGCTTTACCTTACTACTTAGCCAACTTACCACCCGCACGCTTTCAGTTGATTTTCATCTTTCCTCTTCGATGCCAAAGAAAATGTAGCTAAAATCAATAAGTCCACTTATTTTAAAAATCGGCACGTTTTCTAATAAAAGACGACCGCCAGTCCTAGGGGCGAATACGGAAATTCCTGTACCTAAACCGGGCGATCTCGCAGGGTAGCCAATAACGGTGGACAGGAATTCAATTCTGAGCGCACCTACAGCTCTACCACACAGAAGATTTAGTAATTTGTTGCCTGAGCTGTAGAAATGCCAAATGCAAACTCCAACCATTAGCCTCGACGACTAATTTGCAATTTAAAAATGTGTAGGTGAAAAACAGAGATTGGTAAAGTAGGCCACGAGCATGGGGGTTGGAATTCGGATCTAAAACCGGCACCAGCGAGCAAGTTACGCATTTCCTTGCATGAGAGAACTGATGCGGATAACGCGATAGTGACACCGATTGTTAAGAGTCTGAATAATCTGAAATTGTGGTTTTCTTTACAGCGTTTGAACTTTTACGTGTTATTTATATAAATTACTATGTAATATTCTACAGATTTAAGGTAACTAAGTGAATATCGTACTTGCAACGTGTGAACTATTCGGTTGACCATATTTACTTAAAAAGTGATACACTTGAAATTTCCATCTACTCGTAATATATATTTTTAAATTAGAGCAGGTGATGCAATTTTTCTCTTCTTTTCAAAACGTTTCCAAGAAACCATCTTTCCCACATAATTTCTACATGACGCCCTCACCCCGACTTCAAATTTTTGAATAGATTTGTTCCTATCAACATTAATTTCTGTATTATGCTTTGGAATTGTAAAAGCAATTCTTGTACACATTTATTTACTAAAATAACGGGAGAACCATTTTTATGCACTGCATTGCTGTTTATAAACCAACAGAATTTAAGTCAGGTCTAGAACAACGAAAATTTAATCAAGATTAACTTTGCACATGTCTTTCTGCCTCTCCGTTTGTAGAAGAATTGTAAGGAACCGTTTAAGTATGTGTAAATCTCGATCTCTATGTTTTGCTAATATTTTAACTGTAACTGGTAATATATCAATAAAACTTCGATAACATATTCATTCATGTTGCCACTTGTAATCCAGAGGAACCATTCTGCATTTGTATTTAATTTTGAATTTTTATATTTTATTTCATAGTTAAAACCTTGTAAAAACCACTACAAAGAGTTTCTGTCCGAAAAAAACAACAGGTAGCTGGTTTGCATGCAGCATAAATTTATTTCCGCACAATACTAGAGAGAATTTTTAACTCCAAAATGATTGCATGAGCTTCTCTATTTGTAAATATTTTACGCTAAATAAATGACAATGTTTTTGAAGCCAACCGTATAACTCTTTTTGCGCTATCTGGAAATACAAATGTCAAAGAACGACACATGTAACAGCATTAATAGATAAAGCGAATTGAAACGTTGAAGCAACATTTGCGAGCAATTCTTTAGTTTGAAGTATATTTTACACCATTTTGTGCCAATAGACGCTTTAATTTTGCAAAATAAATTCATCAAGGGATATAATCAAGAATGTCCACCGTCTTGGACTTAAAAATAAATACCATTTTCGCAATTTACGTCCTAAAAAAACATCTTAATAACGGCATCCATATCGATTTTTTGGTTTATTTACCCCATTTCACCCCCCCCCCCCTAAGGGGTTTATTTTCGGAAAATCACGAAATACGTGTTTGCTTATTTGTTTTTAGGAGTACTCCTATGTCTCCTACGAAGTTTCAAGTCGAAATGTCTATTTAATGTTATTTTTCTAGACAAAATTGGAACCCTCATTTTACCCCTTTAGGGGTTGAATTTCAAAATATCCTTCCTTATTCGTTGTATACATCATAGCTGTGGCCTACCCAGCGTTGCTCGGGCATAATATTATGTGAACCTATGAGTGTATGTTTTGAAACTTGACTTTTCCATTGTTCTATTCCGGTTTTTCCATCCTGAAAAAAACATTGATTTTTCCTAATTTTCCGAATTTGCCGAGTTTTCCTCTTCGATTTGTACATTTGTCTCTTCGAAACTCCATTCAGAAACGAAAAATACGAAATCCCATACAAAAATACCGTACAAAATCATCTTTTTGATTTTCCGAATTTTCCAACTTTTCCGGTGGATTTTTCCAAAATTTTCTTTCATACAAACATTGTCCTGACAATTACGAGCACAACCAAATGAGTCAAATTGGTCGAGCCGTTCTCCAGTGATGATGCAACATACATGCGGTAATTGATTTTTATTTATATACCTAGATAGCAGGGAGAACCAGGGAGAACTCCTCGGGAGAAATGTATGAATATGAGATATTTTATCATTATTATTAAATATCTGCAGCACGCTGGGTTATAATAAATTGATTCAAAATGAAAATCACTAAAAAAAATCTTAAGGAAAAGAAATTATAAGCCGTTCATGACCTTTTTGGGACAGAGTTGGCTATGATTTTTTCTTTTCATGTTGGACTAACTGATTCGATGATGTAGTGTATGCAATTTTTTTTTCTATCAGTGTCTGTTCGACATTTTCTTGCCACCACATTGCCAGATTTATTATTTTAATATTCGTAAGAAAATAAATGATTTATCAAATATGTAAAAATAATTTTAATTTCCGTCAAAGAAAAAGTCAAAATGCCCAAAATAATTTTGTTACAACAAAAAATTTCCATTAAACGATGCTACTTCCAATTTAAAAAGGACAGACCAAATTCAAAAGAACCCGAGTTGATATGGAGACTAGAGAATATCCGGCAACAATGTAACTATTCAGAAAATATAACCTTAAACTGAAAACAACCTAACCTAACACAAAAAGTGTCAATTTTCATGAGGGAGTTTAGTTGCAGCAGAGGTTCTACCAACAAAATTACTAAATGGTCATAGCCTCACTTGACCCAAAAAGATCGTGAACGGCTTATATACAAGTAATAACATCAACCCATCACATTGCCTAGAACACTCTTCGCACTTGCTACAGGAAAATAGACCAGAATATCAAGAAACGGCAAAAAATGTGGAGTAACCGAGCAATATAGCGACAGATATCGAAACAAAGCATGTGGAAAACGCACTGAGAACAGCAAAGAATAATAAAGCCCCATAAACAGGTAATGTAGAAATTAAATAACCGAAATATGGAGGAAATACACTTTAATATTTATAATAAAGGTTTTTAATAAAATAACATACAGCTAGGTGAAGAATTACCGAACGAATGGAATAAGCCATTGATTTAGTGCATATATAAAACAGCTAAGAATAACTGATAATTACAGAGGAATACGTCTCATACCATCTATAACACCAATATTTACCAGAAATGCAAAAAATAAAATACAAACAAACAAATAAACATGGCGCCTTTAAGGAAAGAAGAAACTAAGCTTATAGAAGATCGATCATGTTTGTTTCACACCTTCTGGGTTAGACAAATTATAGAAAAGAAGAATGAAAAACAAGTTGTCCCATATACTACAAGGTGTTTTCTAATTTGGGACTTTTCTTTAAATAGCAAGAAGTACAAGGAAAATAATGTATGTTAACATGCATTTGCCCCAGTAAAAGTTGAATAATAAGCGAGATACGTATGTTCTATTTAAATTTCTGAAAAAATATTAAGAACTACTGCAATTAATTGCAATTTAATTAACAAAATTAGTAACAATACATGTAACAAATAACTAGTCTACGTTGTCACAGAAACTGTTCGAAATGTCGACCCTCTTGTTGCACACAAATCCTAGCCCGTCGTATCCAAGAAGCATATAGGACGCCCGAATCGTGCCCTGTTGCAGTGCTTGCTCTCGAATTATAACTGCTGCATCTTCCACGTGTTGGCGCAATTCTTCTATAGTATTTATTTCCGAGGCATACACTACAGACTTAAAATGTCCCCTGAGATAAAAGTCGAGTGGCGCACCACGGCCTACCCACCTATTTGGAAAACTCCGATTCAGGTATTCGCGAACTATGCGGCTATAATGTGGTGGGGCACCATTATTTAAAAACCACATTCGTTGGCGAATATCCAGGGGTATACCCTCTAACAGTTCTGGCAAATGGTTCTCTAAAAAATTTAAATATTCTACCCCAGTTGCGCAATTCGGTAACACGAAAGGCCCAATTAACTGTCCATTGAGAATTCCAGCCCAAACGTCCAAAGAGAATCTCTGCTGGAACCCAGTTCGCCGGATAGCACGTGGATTTTCAAATGCCCAAATATGGGTGTTTTTAAAATTATTTACTCCGTTCCGTGTAAGAATTGATTCATACCAAACCAACACATTGGAGGTAAAATTGGGATTGCGAGCATGTTCGCGCAAAAGCCATTCGCAAAATCTTGTTCTCTGACGATAATCTTCAGGTATCAGAGCCTGCACGCGTTGCAATTGATAGGGGTATAGTTGGTCTTCTCGGAGAATTTGCCATACTTTGGTATGAGAAATGTCAGTTCGAGTGGCAACGTCTTGTACTTACAGATGGGTCTGCATCTACCATTTCCAAAATCTCCTCTTCAGCTTCGTCTCCTACAACCCTACTTGGGCCACCATCACGTACTTGTTTTGGTAGTAATTGTACAGTGTCTCTAGCACGTTGGTGAAGTTCAATAAATTTTCTCGGAGCAGGCACAACCTTTTGCGAGAATCGTTCTCTATAAACGCTAGATGCAGCAGCTGCATTTTGCAATGCCTCCCCATAAACTAACAACATATACTGATACTGGAATACTTATGTGCCATATTTTTAGCATTGATTATTTCGAACGTTAAAAATATAACAATGCTGACACACGCCAACTAATAATAAAACAGTGCAGTGATTCCACTTTTATTAGAGCAATTTGCCACCAATTGATTTCATTTCGCCTCCCTTAGACGCTCTTTCAAGGAAAGTCTCAAGTTAGAAAACGCCCTGTATATTGATTTGAAAAAGCGAATGACAAATATTGTTTCCAGAATTAAACTGTGGCAAGCTATGCTTAGATTCAACATATGAGAAATAGCTAGTTATATATCTAGGGGCAAAGGTATTCATTTCTTCCCGCAGTAAACACACAAGGGGGGAAATGAACCTTTGCTCCAGTGATATATTGGAATGGTCTTAGGTCCTACAACTCAACTCTGATAACGTTGACAATTTAATGGACATTTCAATAAGCACAGGGTTGAGGTGTTTTATATAACTGCAAGGCTAAAACTTGAATTTCACAGAATAAATGGTAAAGAGATACCAGTAATAAAGTAGTAATTGAATATGGAACGCAAAAGGCAAAGCTCATTTCTCACAACGATCTAAGTTGACTGCCAGATCAATTTAAATAATAGGATTGTGCAAAAGTAATAACCGAACCAAAAGAAATTATTAATTACAAAAGGGTTTGCTATGTGCAAGAAAATGAAGCATAGCATTCAATTAATTTAGACAGTGAAATTTTGTGAGGGTTCTAAAAAAGGTATAAGCCAGAATAAACTAATTATACGTTGCAAACAGCAATCAGAAGGCAGGCATAATAAACAGGAAGTAGCAATGGTAAAAAGTACACATGACATGGGAAACCGAGTGAAAAGCAAACAGAGATAGGAGAAGGAATTGTGCAGGAAGTGAACTATAAATAAATTAATCAGTACAATTAAGCGTGTGAACAGAGAAAAGCAATTAATAAAACGTGTGGTGGCGTCAAGAGACATTTTAATAATTAACAATGTAGACAATATTTTAGATATAAGAAATTTCTAAATATAATAATTTATAAGCAGATTTATCTGAAGATGTAATTGATTTGAGTTTGATTAATTTCCGTTTATATTGTAACGTTTGGCCCAACTCGAACGCGAGTCCGAATAATTAAACATAATTTCACGCATTCTCCCTGGGCTTGCACCACGTTAGGGACCGGAACGCCGCGCCGAGGGTACGACGTGACGTCACCGCAAACGACCGCATCAACACCACTGCCAACCTAGACCACTAATCCCCGCTCCAGCGACCTGATACGAACCTCCGATTACGCCCGCACGAGGTATAAAAGGAGAATTCGGAGCCCAGACAAGAGAGAATTTCCTAGAATCTTCCCAGTCCTCTCGTCTTGCCTATGCTCTCCGGAGTGTCCTCAGGACTCTTCGAGAGGATCCCGACCAGTTACCTGAACTCCTGGACGTTCGTATTGTTGCTATACTTTCCAACGTTATTCTCTTGAACTCCTGGACGTTCGAATTGTTGCTATACTTTCCAACGTTATTCTCTTAAACTCCTGGGCGTTCGGATTGTTGCTATACTTTCCAACGTTATCCTCTTGATCTCCTGAACGTTCGGATTGTTGCTATACTTTCCAACGTCGCTCCCTCAAGCTCCTGGACGCTCGGATTGTCGCTCGACTTTTTAGCGTCATTCCCCGAGCACCTAGCGACCTAGAAAGCCGTCTCAGGCCCGACGGCGACGACGTCAGACACCTGGTTACAAGCAGAGTTTTTCCGAACTCGCCGACGACGCCCTCCAAAGTTCGGGCACTCGGGAAGGCCAAGTCGTGTTCGCCGGTGACGACGCCGTCCGTGAAGCAAATTTCCCGGCACCAGGACAGCGACACCGACGTGATTAGGCCCGTTAATTGCGTCTGGAGTGGCTTAGCATCTTCGACGCCGAGGAGCGTGCACCGGGAGTTCCCGTCGAATGAGCCAGAGGCCGCCGCCCACAGACACGCACTCGTGAAGCTAGGGTAACCCAGCGGCCACCTTCGCCAGCAAGAAACAGCGCATAGTTAATCAAAATCCACTCACCTGGGACAGCAAAACAGCTGGCAAGTAAAACAAATTAAATACATCGTCAGCCACTTGAACACTGGGAATTTCACAATTAAAACACCAGACGCACTAGGTATGCACACAATTTAATTTGATATTGACCACAGTTTCGTTTATTTAACAATTTCAAAATCAAGTGTATTGGTGTTGTCCGCCATTACATGGCGACCCGCTAATCTGTCAAATTACCTGTTCAGAACCGGCGCGATGCCTTCGCGACGAGGGAACTAATGTACATACAGGCTGTCTCGTAATAGTGTGCCACTGCCCGATTACTAGCGAGCGAAACACCCCGTTAGAAGAATTAATTTACTTTTATAAATGTCGTTACATTCTATTATTCTATGTGCTTAATACAATTTAATTTAATGTATTTAGTTAAAGATTATTATACAATGGTAAGAAGTTATTCTGTGTTTCTATCCTACGTTATTATCTGAGTTTATTATTTGGATCTTGGCATTTTTGAGCTATTCCTGGGAAGCCAGTTTCAATCTGGTAGTTGTAGCAATTAAATTGAATTAAACTAGCCCGTCAGGCTACAATATTAATGTTAGATTAGCTTTTGTTTATAACGGATAAAAGGAAGAACAAATGAATAAATTGGAAAAAATGACAATGTAAATTGTGCTCCACTTGAAATAATATTTTTGCATAATAAATGAGCATTTTTCAACTTAACAAGTATACCGTTTTAATTAGTGCACATCCCAGTTGATGTGATATCGTTTGCAACAGTTTCTGTCACAAAAATTTAGAAAGTACCAATAAAGGGGCCCTTCCAAGAAGTTAGCAAGCGTTCGGCTCAAATTTTCGATCTCTGCGTGTAGCCAAGGAAACCATCGCAGCCTAGAGGGGGCGTAGAGTAGCTCTGTAGCTACGTCTCCAGGAGGTTTCACGACGAGGGGGTCCGTAGCAACTTCAGAATTTCAACGGCGTCACTCCAGCGAGACGAGGAGCTTGGCGAAGTATTAGGTACCCAAATTTGGCCCGTGAAAATTACGTGCATGATAAAGGAGACATTACTCAAAAAGATCCAAGCATTTACGCGGCTATAGAGGAGGTGCAACTCGCAAAACAAGCTGATTCATTATTTGAAGTTATGCGAGGGTGAAACGGGACGCGTCTGAAACAATTGCTAATTTCCGCCAGCACCGTCCCTTTGACGTCATCGACAATCAATTGCCTGAAAACAAAAGATAATTAATGCCGCCAAAGCGCGAATATTCAAATAAATACCTGTAAAACGTCAACCATGCAATTTCGCATACGGAATCCATTTTGTGTAATATTTGACCTACTTTGAAATATTTTGTTTTTGCGTATTGGAACTAAAGCGGTAAACAGAACCGTACCCAAATAATTTGTAAAATAACACAAACAACCAGGAACCCATTTTCTTTTTTTAACCCAACTGAGTTAGAGTGATTGCTTTACTTGGGAATTAGCGGTTATTTATCATTACTTGCAAGTAGATAAAATACAAAACGAACATATAACCATTCATTTAGGCATGTAAATAAATACAGCTTACTTTTAATCTGCCTGAGAATTTTAGTTCAAACAAAATATTGTGTAGGGGCTCTAACAATTTAATATTTAATTTAATTAGAGAGAGAGCGTATCGATCGCAATATATCTGCCTTTTTCTTCAAACGCAAGTTCTATAGCGCAAAATCTCAAAAATTTTGCTTTGGGAAAACATTATAATGACTCGAGATTTCTGTAGTGACATTTTTTTCTAATTTCCAAATCAACATAACGTTGTATAGCTTTGGTGTGTTATCCATGGTGACAAACACAAATACGGGAGTTAATAAATATTGGCTCCCGCCGGGAGTTAATAAAAATTGATTCCCGCTGGTTGGAAATTGACAGTTTTGTTTCTTAAAACTAGGGCGCAACAGCCGACTTTCTATACAGTGAGTAGAAAAAATGGGTTAACCTGGTAAAACGTGTAAAGAGCAATACAAATGTACAAATAAAAGTTGGCACAAGTTGACACAAGCAGAAAAGAAGAAAGCGGAAACTTCACGAGGAGAAGAGAAAGAGGAGGAACAGCAACAAACGGACGATATAAACCTGGAAGATATCCAGAAAGCAATAAAGAAACTGAAATTAGGAAAGGCTTCGAGATATGGTCAGATATCGACCGACATGATAACAACAGGAAATGAGAAAATTGCAGAGATATTAAAGACCATAATGGAACACAGGAAAAACACCGGAAGATTGGCAATTCGAAATAATGATACCGATTCATAAAAAATGAGATATAAAGGACTGCAATAACTCCCAGTATTAAGTACTGCAGGTAAATTATACACCAGAGTTTTAGAGACAAGGCTGAGGGGGAGACTGGAAGAGACATTGGAAGAAACCCAATATGGGTTTAGATTTAGACCAAACCGAGGAGTGTCAGACGCAAACTTTATTATACGCCAAATAAGCGAAAAATTAAACAGAATAGATATATGGAGTACACTAGAAAAAATAGGAGTACGCGAAAAGTCGATAAAAGCAATAAAAACGTTGTATAAAAAACAAAGAACTTCGTAAAAGTGAAACATGAAAAATCACAGATGTTTGAAACTAAGAAGGGTGTTAGGTAAGGCTGCATCCTGAGCCGGTTACTTTTTGCAATAGTGCTAGATGAAGGAATAAAAGCAGCAAAACGAGCCACTAAGCAATACAAAATAGGACAATAAAAAATGGAAAAGTCCCAGATGATTTGGTACTGGTAGCTAGAAATGAAAGAGCATTAAATGAAAACCTAAGAACATATAATAGCAGCTTGGAAACCCTGGACATGAAAATAATCGTAAAAACGTCAGAAACAACGGCGATTAGCAAAAGTGAAAACAAAAATCAAATACAGCTAGAAAACACAGTAGTAGAACAAGCTAGGTCCTCGACGTAGACAAATCATTGGGTTGGAGCTCCCCAAGGTCAGAAATATACCAAGCAAATCAAAATAACGGCAGAACCAATAACTAGTGACAATATTTATTTCGAATTTGGTTCTATAGTGCACACATCATAAAAACAAAAGACACATACCAACAATAAACATATATCGATAAAACAAATCAACCAACAATATAACTCTATCACAGCCAATACAAAATTATCGCAAATAAATGCCACAACCAATACATAGTTAACATCAATAAATATCACAAGTTGATCCATAGAGTAACGAATAGTACTATGTAATTCTAAACCAGCCAGAAGGGCGCTAGATACCTAGTAACGATCTAGATATTGCTCAAATCTTAAACCAATTAAACAAACGCCGAAGCATGTCTAAACTACAGTGACTTTATATGAGACAGTGGCGACAATAGAGTGTAGTCTTTTTTATTGGTCGCTTGAATCGGCCGCCATTAAGAGGCATAATTTGTTGCTTTTGTTTGTTTATACCAAATCGACGTTAACAGGTTCGGTTTTGCGTCAGTTTGTGACACTGTAAGTCTATGTCAAATTCGAGGTTATAGGTTAGGTTTTGCGTCAGTTATGACACAAAGTGACGCAAAATCTAACTTGCTAACCTCGAATTTGCCATAGACTTACAGTGCCACCAACATATTATTTATACGTTGTGTAACCATGACCATTCAAAAACGTTCAATTTATTAAAGTTAGTAGGCTATTGGCCGCCATTTTGTGGCAAATTCTGCCTATTGTCGCCACTGTCTCTATCAAGATACTGTAGTCTAAATACAAATACAGCGGCGGTCACCGTGAAGCGGCGATCGACACAACGCGTGGCACGACTAAAGTAATCTAAGATCAAAAACGAAAGCTCTAAATACTCAACTCTGTTAAGCGGAGTGCAAAACAAAGGGTGCGAATAGCGCAAGCAAAAAGTAAGGCAAACGTTCAACCCCGATAGTTGGCTTAATAAATTTACTTTAGCGCACACAAAATTTAGACGGGGCGGTTCCTTCAGTTCATGAGATCTCATTAGGGATGCTAGGACGTAAAACAAATTCATAGGGCATTCTCTGAAGTTCTAAGTCACTACTTGCGGTTATTCTAAAGCCTAAACTTGACTATAAATTTAGAAACAGTCAGCTAGTTAAACTCAGAAATAAACCCGTCGGCGGTAGCATAGCCACAGCCGCACAATACAAAAATATTGGCAGCTAAAGCGAAACGCAAATTGATGTCAATGCCTACGCTGTTACGCGTGAAAAGCACATGAACAAAGTAATTACAAAAGCAGCCGATATACATATTAAAGCAGTCTAAAGGTGGCTGCACAACAACCGGGTATGTAAACCAATTAATCAAACATCTAATTACTCAAGTAGGCACACAAAGCGTTATACACAAAATACCAATTCAAAAAGGTCATACTAATCAACGCAGATTAACATACAATACAAAACTAAATCACTACAAAAACCTCTCAGGGACACACGCCACGTGGGGCCGAGCTGCTGATAGAGACGTGGCAACCAGGTAGTTCGCTGCCCATGGAGACGGCCTCGCCATAGGCTGCGGATGATCCTCGTCAGGTGCTACGAGGCAGGGTTCGCAGGGGGTAATGGCAGCGGATCTCAGCTGCAGGAACGGGCGGCCAGCCGGCTCGTAAAAGCACCGCATGTTCCAGGCAAGACAGATCACACAAATATGAAGAGAACCAATCCAAGTAAAAACGCATTTCCAGGGTAGTAAAATAAAAGGTTTAAGATGTAATGCAGCCAATCGTTCAGTCCAGCGTGCAACGAAGGGCCCTCCAATCAAATCCGTCAATGACGAAACGCCAGTGATATACCCAAATCACAGGAACATTCCAAAGGGGTTACATTGCCTCTCAATCTTTCGAACATGAAGTTGGCCTCCAAAGCCGATGAGACGGACCCCATGAGGAGCGATCCAACTTACACGAAACAAGACTCGCCAGGAAATTGCCGAAAATTACCCAAAAATAGTCTAATTCAGCTTATCAAAGTTCCAAAATTTTAAAGTGGGCCATCAGAAAAACTGAAGAATGCAGAGTGTGGTTTAAACTGATAAAGACAGAACTGTACCTTATTCAAAATTGAGAATGCTGTTAATAGGGTCGCCTAACCATTTATGGAAAATATATTGTACATTTAGGGAAATAAATGTGAATTGCAAAATCTAATTAATTATTTTCATTATTGCATGCCAAACGACAAAATGAGCCTAACAAATGGTCAATATCATCTAATCAATAACCACAAAACAGTATTATGCCACTTTCCAATCTTGGGTTTGTATTTCCAGTTGATATATATTCGTAAGCGTAACCGTATGCTTTGTCAACTTTTAATTTACCCGTTGCTTGTTACAATTCGTCTGCTGATATTGCAGCACCGAGTTATACAATTTTTCCCCTAATTAAAAATCGTATCAAGATAAGCGAGATCTGGATGCAAATACCTGAAAAACGGGCACCCAATATTCTCAGCATTCAAAAATAAATTCTCTAGATTTGGATTTCCAACAGTTTATTGTTTTCAAGCGGATATAAAAACAACATCAGACTGTAGATATACAATGACTATTAATTTGATATCGTCTCCTTTCTTCATAGGGCATTTCGTAGAAAGTAATCTAATACTGAAACCATGCAACAGTGTACCACTCCACACACTCGATGGAACTCACCGTATTGTAGCCGGAGATATGAATCAATCACAAATTAATCCGAATCATTTAACATTTTTTCAATAAAAATAAATCGGATGTGATGTTATTTGCCCCTCACTTGAACCCCAAGTATGTAAATGGGGAGAGGCCGTATCTACTTTACATCTAATTCAAATACCAGAATGGCAGAACCTCTAACTCACTGGAAGAGGTTGCAAGTTACGCCAAGTTACTTTCTTAATTAAGTAAAAATTAAAGACAAATAACCATATTCGATCATTATATAAATAACAGGTAGCTTACACTCAGAACTACATACTTTTGAATAAATTAGTTCGACATTTAAATAAAAAATCTGGTAGCGGGTTACTATACGGCGAATAAAACTTAATAAATTTTCCAACCGTAACAAACCGTAGAATGTATTGACTTAAAAACATTGCCCTGCATTTTAAAACAAAATATGTAGAATCAACATTTGAAATAAATGAAATTAATAAGGTTGATAAAACAATTAAAAACTTAAACAAGTCATTCACGGAAATTTATATAGGTGAATCAAGATGGGTGCTTGAGTGGAAGACTGACGCTGCACTTTTTATGACCCCTTCCACTCAGAAACTTTGGACGGCTGGGATACGGAACGGTGTTGGCACAATATTTATTAAGCTTTTTATGAGGAAGACCCTGTTTTCCAACAATAAAATCTTAAATGTATAAAAGGCAAAAGCGAAATGTAATCCAACAAGTTTGCCTTTCGCCTAGTTTGTTTCTTTAACTAGCTTCATTCGTAAGAAATCAAAATGTACATATTGTAGGCGTTTTAATTAGGCGCAAGGTTCATTTGTTAATAACCATGACTACATGGCTTTAGGAAACCTTGTAATCTACTTAAACATATATTGTGCTGTAATGTAAACAATGAAATTGAGCTTCAGAGCATCCAAAAATGTAAATAAAACCCATTATGAAAACTAGGCAATTAATGCACAGAATTTCCAGTTTGATTAAACTAAATGAATCAAAATATTTGGGGAAACTGTTAGTCTCAAAATAGCTGTAGCAGATTTTTCTAAACGTATAAAAAAGAATGATTACTCTCCTGACGTACGATCACACTACAATCGGCTAACCCTATTAATTTAAATTAAAACTCTTTGACTTTCGAACGGTCTTATTGCAATCTAAAGAAGATAGTACAAATTGTATAACTAGTACGAAAACCGACGACTGTGGAAAGCAACCACAGAATGCCAGGAAGTCTCCTTTTCCTAGGTGTTACAGATGTTAGTTTTTTCCGCTCTGAATAAACCCAAAAACTTGTAACACTTTTCCTACGATAAGAAAATAGTATTTTTCTTCAAACGTTGATCCCAAATTAATTAAGAAATGTTAAGGAACCAAAAATTATTTGATATATGTAGCTTAATTTGGAGAGCTTTACTATGGCTTCACTAAAAACAACGGTGTCAATAAAATCTGAAAAAAGACTAAAGTTGTAGACAGACGGATAACTCTGTCTACAACTTTAGTTTGGAGAGATTTGGAAGTATTACAATGGTATAATGCTTACAGCAATTCTCGTTACATTGCTAACGTACGAAGACTAAAAAAGATTCAAATAGGCCCAGAATTGGTATTGTATTTATTGCAACTATAAGTCACTAGTAAATATTGATAATTACTTAAGATATGACTGTAATTTAATTAACAGAGGTTAGTAATTAAATAAAACAGCATCGTCAGTGTTGCGTTCAGCTTATATTCAATATTTGTACTCAGTATGGCAAATGTATTAATTTGTAATGACTGACAGATTAATTGTGTCACGTCAAGACACGATAATGAATTCGCTTAAGTACAAAGGTGTTTTGAAACATTACAGAAGTTTTGTGGAGCGTTTTCTATTCATATCATGATGCCAACAATCGATAACGGAGCTAAAGGGTTATTAAGCAGTGTAAGAAGGTACAATAATGCAAAGAGCATTTGAAAAGCAACCTGAGAATTAACGAAGACTACAAAAAAGTGTTAATAGTTTGTGAATCAGTGTTTATTTAACTAAAAGTGAAAAAATGCAACCAAAGTACGGTTAGAGTGTTCCTGAATGACATTTAAGTAAACATTTAGAAGTTAAGGATCAAAGATTGTCAAAACAAAAACAATAATTGTATAACATGTTCCTATGATGACTTAGACTGTCAATTGTGGCTGTTTATTGGGGAAGCCAAGCCCAAAGCTTATGTACAGTTTAGGCTCTCCTTTTTCAATTAATTTAATTGATAAAACTATATTATTCGTGCTAGTTGTTGAGTTTTACTTATTCGCTATTGTGCCGAGCCCAGTTGTGGTTAATTTAATAGTATTCAGTAGTGCAGCCCTAGAGAAAATTGAACCTGGAGCTTCCGCCTATTTGTGATTGTTTTCGAAGCTAAGTTTTGGCAAGTTTTTGAGCTGGGGGAAGCAGAAATCAGAGTCTAGAGGAGCCCCTGTTTGTAGTTTATAAGAAGGCAGCTGCTGAAATATCGCCCAGAGGCAGGTATAAGCTTGGTGTCCCATTCAACCGTGGACCAGTGGGAGGTCAACTTTCGAGTCCGATTCAACAAGGCTGGGAGCTACGAGAAGCGGACAGCAAGGTGCAGGACCAGGGGAAGGCTTTTTTCGTTGTCCAGAGACAGGACGCAGCCGCTGAAACAGTTCCAGAAAAAAATTACGAGCTTGGCTTCATCTTTTTGCGGAAACCGGACGTGGATTTGGTGAGCAAGCAAGAAACAAAAGCAGGTTGGCGTCCCTTTTCACTTCAAAAACAAAAAACAAATTCCAGGTTATCCAAACAACCTGACTATTTGAATTGCATTGTTACTATTTACCTGAGGTGACCTGATTAATTGTTTGTTTATTTGTGTTGAAAGTGCGCTGGATTTCTGTGATTGGAACAGTTTTGTTTACAGTCAAATATTTGAGGTTATCTGTCATTCGTCAAAATCGAGCATTTGCTATACAATGATGAAATTTATACTGTGTAACAACCTAACCCTGAGAATGCTTGAGTCTCAATAGCTAGCCCGCGCAAAAGTTTAAATAAGTTGTCAATGGATAAAATATAGAAGGCAACATACCTCTATAATTGCAATAAAATTTAATTGAATTTATTTAACTATAAATAATAGCACAGTATATTTTGCAATTATGTACAAGTTTCTTAAGTAAATCTTATTTATTCATTACAGCTTTTAATATGTTAGATTTATTAACTAATCGATGTACCCCATCTGAGTAGCAAAGGCCGCCAAGTTAGTAATATCAAATGATTTAGTTAATTTACCTTATCTCCGCTCGTGGGCGAAGATAATAACTGTATCTGCTGCTGACGAGCGGAGACATAGTGTTTAGATGTCATGGCAATGAAATGACACTTTAGCATTATTAACCTTGCAGTCACATTTTACTAACTTTTAAAAAGACATGTTTTCTGAAGAAAAGAACGAAAATGATATTCATGAGCAAAGGAGAGATATACGTGAAAAAGGTAATACAGCTGTAGGCTTTCAGTAATGATTCCAATTTGGACGTCTATAGAGGATACAGTCGAAGTCATATCACCTCATCCTAAATTACTTACTTTGAACTTATATATACAGAATGATTGAAAAGAGATACTTGTTGTCGTTGCATATTTTGTACATTTTTAGTTGCCAGAAAATGTTACAAATTAAGTAATGCTTCCTTTACAAGAAAAAATACCAGAAAAAACCTGACCATACCGTTATTGACGTACCATCTACAATGGCTTAAGGGTAGATAACTAATTCAGAGCATATAAAATAACTTGAAAATTGCTATAATCCCCCCTTCGAATTTTGTTGCTGGACGTTTTTCAGTATATGTTAAATTATCTCTATACCACCACAAGCACAGAACGAATTAGGTATAAACTGAACAGTTATTTTCCCAATAGAAGGCCCTGTTAGTGTGATGAATTTCGCCATTAAATATGCTGTCAGTCATTAACAAAAGTTAGGTTATGCCCATTTTATACAAAATGATAATTTTATATCAATATATAAAACGTAGTTGCCAGATTTTGTTTTGGATTTTTGCCACTTTTATTCTTGGTTAAGATCAATTTCATGAAAGACAACTTGGTGATGCTGAATACGCTTCATACTTTATTGAGTAGGCTGCCAATCGTATAATGAAAGTCGTTTTTTAATCTAATTATAAATTGAATAAAAAAAAAATTAAATATTACAATTTATATATTTTTTCAGTATGCAGTTATATAATAACTTATTTATAATTATATAATAAATGCATAGTAATACTAAATTGCTGACGGTGGTGTAAATCTTTATAAACTAACGCTTCCGCATTTAAATAAATGCACATCTAAGAAATACGAGATTGCGAATGAGATTCCTTCTTGGGATGAATGCCGGTATGCTGGGCTAATCTTCGTGTGGTGTGGATTCTCAGAAGATAACCATTCATTTTCAGTGTCATAAACAAGAATTTTGTTGCCAAAAACCCCTATTCCACTTCCATTGTTTCATTAGTATCTGAATTATTATCAATACCTGATTTTGACTCAGATTCCTCCAATGAAATAATGAAAGGTGGAATGTTTTCAAACAAAATATTTCCCATATGTTTTGCCCAGTCTTCCGAAATACTTTTTTCACAATGATCACAATAATTTTGCCACATGTCGGAGGTACACTTTGAAAGAGCTTCGCGCTACAAATGCTTAACCTTATGCATGGATGAAAGCTGAGAATTTATATGCTTGTATAGTAAGTTTTACAGAACCGCCATGACATTTCAATAGGATTGTATTGACAATGGTACGGAGGTAATCTAAGAACCTCATGACCATTCGCTTTCAAAAATTCGTCAGTCACGTAATGTTTGTTATTGTCTTTCCTAAAAGGTTGAATTAAACTCCAAAGATGTTTTTTTTTGTAATTTCGATTTTAACATTGTGTTCAATCAACCAATCCTGCATCTGATCCTTCTTCCAATAATGTGAAGGTAACTTTTCCAACGGCACCGAATGATACAGTGCATTATCCAAGATTAGCACACATTTACCAGGAATTTTATTCAGAGCAGGAAGTAATTGATTAACCACCCAATTTGGAAAACTTTCCCCGTTCATGGTTTTGTGATAATTCCTATCGTTATTAGTTAAAGTTAACAATAGATCCCATTACATTTTAGACTGATTACTTTTAATTTCAGAATCGTGTACCCATTGTGGAAAGCTGTATCAATCCAGGTTTCGTCCAGGTACACGAAAGCTATATTTTGACTAGAATTTTGGTATTGCAAGAATTTCCTCAAATAACTAATTTTGGATGCAACAACATGATTCTGTTCACATAGAATTTTACGTCCGTTTACATGTTTGTATTTATAACCAACTGATAAAGTCGTTTTCCCCTTATCGAATACGGAATTTTCACGCGCGTCCTTTAATAGTCTAGCCAAAGTAAAGGGTTCATTTTTCCAGTGATAATTCCAAATCTGTAGTTGGAAATCTTTCCGAACTGTAAATTTTTTATAGGTATCATTTTTAGGTCGTGGGCTGAAAAATTTAATTTCAAAATTGTCCCGCCCAATAATACTTCTAATAGTTTTTTCAGATACCTAAAACCGTACAAAGCCCAGAATTAAATCAACAGTTAGGTTTTATGCATAAATACTTACATCCCAAATGTCACTAAGACGGGCATAAATTTCAGTTTCGCTGAGATCTGGCCTGTCGGTTTTATAATACCTTTCGAATTTATAATTTTGTGTCAGGAAAGTTATTAATTTCGGCATATTTGCTTTAGTATAAATTACAATTTGTTGACAGATAGGTATCCATTACGCCGATGTCCATAAATATTATGCCTACTGGCAAAGAAAGTATGAAAGCACTGGCAACATTGCACGTTTAACCTCAAAATGTCAAGCGTCAGAAAGATTCTAGGAAGTTTTAACTTTATTAAACATAAAAACAAAATTCCATGTTTACCTAGCGGGAACGTAACTACTGACCGGTGCATTTGAACAGCACATCATCATTGCAGTGTCCATGGTCCGTTTTAGGAGAGCTAATAGTACTTCATAGCCTTCTAGGAACTTCTTTATTAAAATCATCAATTAGTTCCTTGTTTAACAAATCTTTGCCAGTTCATCTTCCATTCTTCACCTGCAGATAAAGACTTAACAAGAAATTCTCCTTTCCATTGAGATTTTCGAAATTTTAACGTGTTCTGTAGTAGATTTTGCAAATCCCCTGTCGAGGAAAGTCACCTCGTCGATTGTGAGAGGGCTTAGTAACCTTCAACATCTAGATAGCGATGCCGACGGTAGCGCAGCTAGTGGCAGGTTTCGGAGAGGGGAAAGTGAAGCTAAGAAAATTCACAAAATATCGTCTGATCCATAATAGGCGGCTGTAAACTGGGCACTCCCTTGTTCTTCAGTCAAAAAATGACTCCAAAGCGGATGAACGGACAAGATGATGGGCAACGGCATATGAATATAGAAGGCAAAGAGAAACTACTGCACTAATGGCTCACACGGGCATCCCTAGTATAATCACAATGGATTTAAATAAATTGATAACCCTTACTCATCGTGATGTACGGAACACAAGATCCGGCAGGTGAGGAAACTCACGAATAGACTACAGGGCCTCCAAGGTCATAAGCCAGCGAAATCACTGTAAGCCACAAATAACAATATTGCTAACCAATATCCCAAATAAATTGGAATATAAGAAGATAGGTACATGGAATGCAGGAAGTTTATGTCAACCAGGAAAAGCTGCCAATCACGTCAAAGGAATGCGCCGACTACATATTGATATTTTAAGATGCATCGAGGAGAGATGGCCAAATAGTGGAAAGTGTAAGTACAATATATGACTATAACTTTTACTACTCGGTGATACAACACTCAATCAAAATTGTATAGCCATAGTAGTTAATAAAAAAGTAGAAAATGCAGTTAAAGGACTTCTGCCCGCCTCAAACAGAGTTACATTACTACAACTCAACACTAAGCCATTCTATATTAACATCGTTCAGTTAGATTCCCCAACCAGTAATAGTATCAACGAAGAAATTGAAATATTTTATAATGACCTTGAAACAGCGTTGAAACAAACAGAGAAACACAAGCCAATCATCTTATTAGAAGAATTTAACGCGAAGGTGGGAAAAGGAGAGGACGAAAAAGTGGTAGAAAATTTCGATCTTGGGATTCGCAATAAAAGGGTAGAAAAACTGGTAAAATATTGTAAACACAACAATTTGTTATAACGAATACACACTATAAACTACCGCATAGGAGATTATGCACATGGAGGTGACCTGCGAATCACAAAAAAACATAATGAGATATCAATTTGACTAGATTCTCATAAACCAGAAATTCCGAAATGCTAATAATTTTGTGAAACCAGGTGCTGACATTCCTACTGAATCATAATCTCGTGTTATTCAATATGAGTCTGAAAATAAAAAAATAAATAAAAGTATTACAACAAGAACAGGTAGGAAAAAACGTACAGACAGTGCCCTCGAGTGTCAGATAAAAAAGGAAATAAACGCTAACGCAGACATAATTATTAAAGAGGATCGCTAAAGAATACTCTGGAAGAATCAATGAAAGAAAAACTTAAGAGGGATGCGGAAAAAGTAAAGCAGGAATAGATTACCATTGAAATCCTCGAGTTACTGGAGGAACAAAGAAAGTGTAGAAATAAAAATGAAAATGGATACGGAAGACCAGATAAAATCAGACAACAGAAAATTATAAGCAGCACAAGACTATCTAAACATGTACTATGAAATACAA
>CALNHX010009535.1:0-48850 GCA_940337035.1 Agriotes lineatus | reverse complement strand
ATATTGCAATAAAACATCGACATCATCATCATAACTCTATAATAAAGCAGAACAATTCCCAAGGTCAAACATGTATGCGCGTGGTCTATGTGTAGTTACGATTGTGGGCGTGGTCTTGATATTTGCTAAGAGCCAGTAATATGGAAGGAGAGAACATTTAATGCTCTTGTCATAATCATCATAACTCTATAATAAAGCAGAACAATTCCCAAGGTCAAACATGTATGCGCGTGGTCTATGTGTAGTTACGATTGTGGGCGTGGTCTTGATATTTTCTAAGAGCCAGTAATATGGAAGGAGAGAACAATTAATGCTCTTGTTAGGGCCTACGCACATTTTTTACATTACACAGGAATGTTTGTACTATGTACACATAAATATTAAATCTGCAAATAACCTAAATTCGGAGCTTTGTACAAAAATATGGTTATAAACTTTTTGCAAGTGGACTTTACTACCTCTAGGAAGAACGGTGGTTACAACTTGTCAGAAGCAAGGCTACAAACCAACCTGAAAATAGCATTGCGTTTTTGTGTTTTCGTGCTTATAAGTTAGTTTTTGCGTTCTTTATCTACTTATATTTCTATTTATTATAAAACAGTTTTTTCAACGCTACAGAGCTACAGCATTTTATTGCAACTGTAAGTACAAGTGTCCAAGTTTAAGATTGAAAATTGTTTATAGGTTAGAATGAGCTGTACGACAAGTGCTGATTCAGAAAACAGACCACTTAATTATTGTGCATGCTGGCGGTAAAATAGGTTTTGTTCCGAATGGGCGTACAAGTGTCCAAGTTTAAGATTGAAAATTGTTTATAGGTTAGAATGAGCTGTACGACAAGTGCTGATTCAGAAAACAGACCACTTAATTATTGTGCATGCTGGCGGTAAAATAGGTTTTGTTCCGAATGGGCTAATTATTTTTAAATCGGGCCTTAAGACTGGGGACTACCATGACGATATGAATAACAAGCATTTTTCCAAGTGGTTACAAGAAAAATTCTTACCAAAAGTTAAAGAAAAGAAAGGCTACAGTGTAGAATAATGAGCAACGCTAAAAGGACGGTTCACAGCCAAGGTAATTGGTTGGTATTTTAGAATCACTGTGTGTTTTATTTAAATTTTATTTCAGAGTACATCGGCAGTAGCTGATTGGGCATTAATAGTGGATATTTTGAAAGCAACTACCTAATAATTATTAAAAACTGGCAAATTTAATCAAAGCCTAAGGTACACAAAGAATCATTGAAAATGAACAGGGCTATGCAACAAACATTGCAGTAGTTCATATACGTTTTCTGAATTTCCCTTGTCTCTAAAGCAGAATCGTGTTGTCCTAACTCTCTCCTCATCGTAATAATAAAATAACGTTGCACGCAATTGCAAAACGTCGGTTAAGTCAATTTGACATGCATAACCCTGTTCATTTTCAATGATCGTAAGTGTACATGTCCAATGTAACTATCCGGGAAGCATCAGATTTTGTTTGTAAGTTATTTAGTGGAATTTCATTATGTGTGTGCTTATTTTTTGTGTGTTAACAGATAAAAATGTAAGTTTGGGACTCGATATCAAGTTTTAATTTGTGTTACGATTTAATTATACTTTAAATCCCCATGGCACATATGAAGCAATTACATACAGTGTGTCCCAGATCGACTGGGATTGCATGGGTAACTTTCTTATCATTGAAGATTGAGATTTGGTTAAATGGCCAATGTTTTCCAGTTTCATATGCTGATTTAATATCTGTTTGAAAAAGTTCAGAATGTCGAACCAGTCAAAAGTTATTAGAAAAAAACTAAAAACTGTTATTTTCTTGTATGTCAAATATCTTTGTATAGTCTGTTCACTAAACATAAAAACACAAAGTGGCCTTTGATTTCTAAAATTTCATGAGTGTACTTCCAAAATTCATCTTTTATCTAGGAATGTACTTACAGAAAGTTACTAAAACAAATAGGTTAAGAGTGTGACATTTAATTAGCATCTGTCATAACTACTTTTAAGGATGTTAAACAAATACTGTGTTGGATACTATTGATGTAGCATTTATTAATAGGTATTTTTATTACATTTTATAAAAGCTCAGGCAAGAATTTCCAGAATAATATGTATTTTGACACTGCAATAATGACATTTATTAATTAACATTTATAAATGCAAAGTAGCCTTTATGCAGGTGTGGAAACCTTTGCAAAACAAAATACAGAATCCATAGCACAAAAATTTTACGTATATGCCAACTTCAAGAAAATGTAAATGTTTTTGTGTTTACTGAATGGCCTATAAGTATAAGAGATACGTAAAAAGTAATATTTGATTTTTAGGTTACTGAATAGAATTTCTATTCTCTTTTCAACGATGTAAGATAACGTATGATTGAATAAAAAATACCAGTAAAATTAATTGTTTTTACATTTTAATCAAGTAAGCTTACATGGATCAAAACAAAATTAGTTGAAATTTATTTTAGAAAACCTTTGTATGTAATTCCTATAATACTTAGTAACATGTTAATTCAGTACTAAGTACTTGAACCACAAAAACCATCGTGATATTGCTTTTTAAATGTATAATCAAGTAGGTAACCAGCTATGATGAAAAACAATAAGAAAGTTTGCGTAAAGTAACCCGTCGTGTCGTCAAATGGTGTCAACTATGTTTCGCTAACAATCGCCAGCATTTTGATCATTTCATGTGATTATCAGGATTATGTTTTGTTTTTAAATAAATGTTGTTTGTTTTTGTTTGGATCCATGTAAGCCTACTTGATTAAAATGTAAAAACAATTAATTTTACTGGTATTTTTTATTCAATCATACGTTATCTTACATCGTTGAAAAGAGAATAAAAAATTCTATTCAGTAACCTAAAAATCAAATATTGCTCCCATATAACTTAAGGAAGTTGATACGAGTACCTCAAAAGCAGCCATCTTGAATTTTTGTTCGACACCAATTTTAAATTGATCTCATCGAAAACAGCAACTTTTATATAAAACTTTTTATTTGATTTTTAGGTTACTGAATAGAATTTCTATTCTCTTTTCAACGATGTAAGATAACGTATGATTGAATAAAAAATACCAGTAAAATTAATTGTTTTTACATTTTAATCAAGTAAGCTTACATGGATCAAAACAAAATTAGTTGAAATTTATTTTAGAAAACCTTTGTATGTAATTCCTATAATACTTAGTAACATGTTAATTCAGTACTAAGTACTTGAACCACAAAAACCATCGTGATATTGCTTTTTAAATGTATAATCAAGTAGGTAACCAGCTATGATGAAAAACATTAAGAAAGTTTGCGTAAAGTAACCCGTCGTGTCGTCAAATGGTGTCAACTATGTTTCGCTAACAATCGCCAGCATTTTGATCATTTCATGTGATTATCAGGATTATGTTTTGTTTTTAAATAAATGTTGTTTGTTTTTGTTTTGATCCATGTAAGCCTACTTGATTAAAATGTAAAAACAATTAATTTTACTGGTATTTTTTATTCAACTATACGTTATCTTACATCGTTGAAAAGATAATGAAAAATTCTATTCAGTAACCTAAAAATCAAATATGGCGCCCATATAACTTAAAGAAGGTGATACGAGTACCTCAAAAGCAGCCATTTTGAATTTTTGTTCGACACCAATTTTAAATTGGTCTCATCGAAAACAGCGACTTTTATATAAAACTTTTTTTCGTATCTCTTATACTTACAAAGATATTTGACATACAAGAAAATGACAGTTTTTAGTTTTTTTTTAAATAACTTAACTGGTTCGACATTGACAATTTAACCAAATCTCCATCTTCAATGATAAAAAAGTTACCTATGCAATCCCACTCGATCTAGGACACACTGTATATATACACTTACTGGCCACATTCATATATGGTAAGAAAATCGTTTTAATTTAATTTTTATTTGTGTGGAGCCAGTAACTTTTCCAAGCAAAACGCAAGAGGACTTTAAGCCCAATAAGTCGAAAGTTCTTAGCCGCGACGAAGTTTTGAGGTGCATTCGTACTTCACCGGACGAGAAGTATTTACTTGCAAAGGTTAGCATTATTGATCCATTTGTTTCCTTTTAATTGTAAAATTACATTGCAGACTATACTTATGGGTATTGCTGGCGGTTGTCGCATTGGAGAACTGGTCAAAATGAAAATTGACGACGTGGACGTCGTTTTGTTAATTTAGTTGTAATGTACTTATGTTAATTTTTTGATAAATTATTGATTTATTTTGGTTGACATTTATTTGACATTTTTAAAGCGCTAGCGCAATAAAAATTTTAAATCAC
Organism: Agriotes lineatus; assembly: GCA_940337035.1. Taxonomy (NCBI): domain Eukaryota; kingdom Metazoa; phylum Arthropoda; class Insecta; order Coleoptera; family Elateridae; genus Agriotes; species Agriotes lineatus. The sequence continues at coordinate 44,544 of CALNHX010009535.1, read as the reverse complement.
TAGCGGAATACAAATTTTAAATGACTGTTTATAAAACACCAACTTTCATGGGCAGGCCAGAAACCAACTGATTTACAGTTATCAATTGAAAAAAAAATTGCAATAATACTAGCTCTTTTTTAAATGTCGTAGGTACTTAGAATATGTTCAGGAAATTTATTGACAAATATAAATGTGTAATAACATTAGTTAAGCCAATTACGTATTTTTTTGTAGAAAAAGTAGGTAATATGATGGACATTTTACTTACCATGTTGATTAGGGTGACCACCTTTTGGAAAAGCTAACTCGGGACATTTGACACCTATTTATTTATATTGACCATAGCTACTAACGAATAGAAAAAAATCTGGTGTGATACACGCACACAACTTCCTTTTACAGTGATCTTATAATTAGCCAAAAATTTCATTTTTAATTTTTAAGCATTATTTGTCAAACATTTTCAAAAATTACAATTGCTAAAGAAACCCTACAAAATGGAGCGTTAGTTCAAGAGACAAATTTTCTCTAAACTTTTAAGCTGAATTCAAAAATTAATAATATACCGGATGTTCTATTTAAAATAGGAGTTCATAAAAAAATAGGAAAAAAAACAAACGAAACTTTTTTTGGAGGTATTCAACTGGAAAATCACCTATCTTTCATCAATATAAATTAAAAATGTAATAAACATGTAAAGTTTGAAAAAAAATCGTTTTAAGAGTTGTTTTTGAAAAATTTTCTTCAAAAGCTTGCTGTCGCATCTATAGATAGTACACAAAACTTATTTATGAAGTTTCAACGCCATACCTCTTTTCGTTTTTGAGATATTCTGTTCACAGACAGACAGACACACATACACAAACAGAATGACAGACCAATGAACAAAAATATGTATTTTGGGTTCGGGGACTTTAAATCTGTGGAAAACTCAATTTAGAATTTTTGGGGTGAACCCAATACTTCCTTTCGTAAGAGGAAGTAAAAATCTTAAAATCTTGGACAATGTGCAGCTAAGAGTTTACCATTTTCGAGAGATAGTAAACTTTTAAGCTGAATTCAAAAATTAATAATATACCGGATGTTCTATTTAAAATAGGAGTTCATAAAAAAATAGGAAAAAAACAAACGACACTTTTTTTGGAGGTATTCAACTGGAAAATCACCTATCTTTCATCAATATAAATTAAAAATGTAATAAACATGTAAAGTTTGAAAAAAATCGTTTTAAGAGTTGTTTTTGAAAAAAAAATTTCAAAAGCTTGCTGTCGCATCTAGATAGTACACAAAACTTATTTATGAAGTTTCAACGCCATACCTCTTTTCGTTTTTGAGATATTCTGTTCACAGACAGACAGACACACATACACAAACAGAATGACAGACCAATGAACAAAAATATGTATTTTGGGTTCAGGGGACTTTAAATCTGTGGAAAACTCAATTTAGAATTTTTGGGGTGAACCCAATACTTCCTTTCGTAAGAGGAAGTAAAAATCTTAAAATCTTGGACAATGTGCAGCTAAGAGTTTACCATTTTCGAGAGATAGTAAACTTTTAAGCTGAATTCAAAAATTAATAATATACCGGATGTTCTATTTAAAATAGGAGTTCATAAAAAAATAGGAAAAAAACAAACGAAACTTTTTTTGGAGGTATTCAACTGGAAAATCATCTATCTTTCATCAATATAAATTAAAAATGTAATAAACATGTAAAGTTTGAAAAAAATCGTTTTAAGAGTTGTTTTTGAAAAAAAAATTTCAAAAGCTTGCTGTCGCATCTAGATAGTACACAAAACTTATTTATGAAGTTTCAACGCCATACCTCTTTTCGTTTTTGAGATATTCTGTTCACAGACAGACAGACACACATACACAAACAGAATGACAGACCAATGAACAAAAATATGTATTTTGGGTTCAGGGGACTTTAAATCTGTGGAAAACTCAATTTAGAATTTTTGGGGTGAACCCAATACTTCCTTTCGTAAGAGGAAGTAAAAATCTTAAAATCTTGGACAATGTGCAGCTAAGAGTTTACCATTTTCGAGAGATAGTATTTTAAAGACGGAGTTCTGTTTTCCAAAATTTACGGCTGCATTATCTGCAGACAATGCTTGTTTGAGCACTAATCGGGATCGATTTCGGTATCTGGAAAACCGCTGATCGCCTTGCTCGCCTTGGAATTTGTGGACTGTATGGATTGTAGGTTTCACTGAATTATACACACGTTGAAAAGCAGAAGTAGTAATTTATTGCTATAAATTAACACGAACAGTTTAACATTTACAAAGAATTAGTTTTCGTAGTGCGTGACCGGTTTGCATGCTGCCACTTTGACAGATGAAACGTAAGTGTTTTTGGAATCGGATGCCGGCACGGGAGTCCACTGCGCACAGCATGAACTCAGCATGTAAGAGAGGCGGCAAAAGTTTATAAAGTCCTTAACATACCGCCCGCCTTGGAAAGGGTAACCTTTCAAATAAAACAGTACAGAGTTGACATGTAAAAGCTAGAGTAAAACATGTAACATGAACACACATATATACAAAGCCTAATAGTACATGGATCTTAATCTAGTACAAGAAAACCCGAACAATGGGGAGCCAAAAGGCTTTACGAAAACTGCGCTGAACGCTAACGCACTAGCTCACAACACTAGGTAGCGGGCACAATTTGGCGAAGGATCGCTTCACGATCCCTGACACAGTGTTCACTGACGCCACACGCGTAACGCCGTCAAGGCCAGGGTGCAGCTCGGTGACCCGGCCTAACCTCCACTTCAGAGGGGGTAGATTGTCATCCTTGATGAGGACCATGGAACCAGGCTGGAGGTCCGAAAGATGCGTGCGCCATTTGGTGCGCTGTTGGAGTTCCGAGATGTACTCTTTACTCCATCTCTTCCACACATTCTGGTGAAGTTGTTGTATTCTCTGGTATTTAGACAGCCGAGACTCGACTATCTCAGTAACGTTGGGATCAGGCAGTGACACCAACGGACGACCAATCAGGAAATGAGCAGGAGTCAAAGGCTGAAGGTCGTTTGGATCAGAGGACAAAGGGGACAGGGGTCGGGAGTTTAAGGTCGCTTCCACCTGTGCCAACAAAGTGCAAAATTCATCGTAATTTAGACTAGCGTTACCTATAACGCGACGTATGTGATGTTTGGAGGACTTGATTCCGGCCTCCCACAATCCGCCAAAGTGGGGACTGTGCGCGGGTATAAAATGCCAAGCTACTCCGTCGTTCGCGACTGATTCGGAAATAGAAGGGTTTTGTTCCGCGAGAAAATTGCCTAATTCGATTAATTCGGAATTAGCGCCTACAAAGTTAGTGCCGTTGTCTGAGTAGACATGGAGCGGTTTGCCTCGACGAGCCACAAACCGGCGAAAAGCCATTAAGAAGGTTTCAGTAGAAAGATCAGCGACCAATTCAAGGTGCACTGCTTTTGTGATAAAACAATAAGCTGTAACTCGTTGTAAGCGAGCGAAGCTTGAATACTGATTGAACGGAAATGGTTCAACAGAGGTTACAGGAAGACTCTGAACTTCTTTTTTGAATTCTGGAAGCTCAGCACGAACATGTTTGAAAGCAGGCCAAGATGCCTCGCCTTCGCTTAGCCAGGTGGGACCATGCCACCAAAGGCTTAACAGACCCAGCGGGTCAAATATCTGCGATCTTTCAGACAAGATGCTACGCTTGGTAGCCTTACTACTTGTAGAATTTGAAATATGGGATATTTCAGACAAGCTGCTACGATTGGTAGCCTTACCACTTGTAGAATCTGAAATATTGAACATGGAAGTAGGCCAAGATGCCTCACTTTCGCTTAGCCAGGTGGGACTGTGCCACCAAAGGCTTGACAGACCCAGCGGGTCAACTATCTGGGAAATTTCAGACAAGCTGCTACGATTGGTAGCCTTACTACTTGTAGAATCTGAAATATTGAACATGGAAGTAGGCCAAGATGCCTCACCTTCGCTTAGCCAGGTGGGACCGTGCCACCAAAGGCTTGACAGACCCAGCGGGTCAACTATCTGGGAAATTTCAGACAAGCTGCTACGATTGGTAGCCTTACTGCTTGTAGAATCTGAAATCTGGGATATTTCAGGCAAGATGCTACGCGTGGTAGCCTTACTACTTGCAGAATCTGAAACATTCTCTACTGATAAGAATCTTTTCTGAGCGATTTGCAATGAATCGCCCAGTACCTCTACAGGCTTCTTGAAAGGGATAGAGACAACGAATCGACCATTCGCTTCTCGTTGAGTATTTTGCACGAAATGTGCCTCACAGGCGTTCTCTTCATTTGTGCGGACCTTTTCCTCTGGGTAATGTTCGAGTTGCCAAAACCTAGCAATGGGGTCAGAAGCATCCTCGATCGTGCTAAGATTGCACTGTACAGGGTACGCAGAAGGAGGGCCTGTAGGGCCAGAAACAATCCAACCAAAACGAGTCTTTTGGAGGATGGGAAGATTTGGGCCTAGACCAATTTGTCCAATACAAAGGAGCTGCCAGAAAATGGGCGAACCAATCAGAATGTCGATGGTGCCCGGTTGGTCGTAGGACAGATCTGATAACTTGATGTTATCAGGAACCTTGAAGCTGTTTCGCTGGACGCGAAAACTTGGGGTAACACCCGTAATCTCATTGAGAACAAGACAGGATAGGCCAATGCCGTATGAAGTGTGAGGGGCTTGCAGCTTGATATCACACCTAGCCTTGATTTGAGAAGTGGCTTTGCTTAAGCCAGAAACAGTAACGTTGACTTCGCGAATTGGAAGCTTCAACCTTTTGCACAGATCTGAACGTATGAAGTTCGACTGGGAACCGGAATCCAACAGGATTCGCACAACGTGAGGCGTACCATCATCAGCGATGAGTTTAGCGGTAGCCGTAGGTAAGAGTACCTGAAAGGCATTCGAACAGAATGCCGAAATCGATTGGTTTAGTTCAACAGGGGTTTCTGCCGACATCGCAGATCCTGGTTGACTAGAAGAAGCATTTTGAGGCTTATCCTCATGAAGAAGTGTGTTGTGCCTTGATTTGCACTTTCTACACGTATATTTGGAGCTACAAAGGCTCGATAGGTGACCCTGAGTTAGGCAATTAAAGCATACGCGGAGCTCTTTTGCCTTTGACTTTCTGTCAAGAACAGACATCTTGACAAACTTATCGCATTTGTACAAGGAATGAGATCCTTTACAAAGTGGACACGAAGGGGTACCTGACACAAATGATTTAGAATGTACCTTGGAAGACTTTTCGGGTACAAGCTTACTATCTTTTACCTCTAGAGTTTCTAGAAGCCTTGCTGTATTTTGTAAGAATTCCTTGAACTCATCAAGATTAGGCAGGTCAGAACTTGACCGGTTTCTAAGGACCTCCCATTCACGAAATGTAGTGGGGTCCAGTTTTTTAGAAACTACATAAATTATAACAAAATCAAGAAGCTCGCTTTCGGTAGCTAATGATTTAATTGCTGCAAAATGCTTGAATAACATATCGCTAATCGTACGTAATTTAGTTGCAGATTCCTTACTGCAAGATTCCAGTTCAAAAATAGCCTTGAGGTGGTTATGAACCAGAATTTTTGGATCATTGTATCGATTGCACAATGCCTCCCAAGCTAGAGTGTAATTACCCGCAGTAAACTCTAAACTTTTTATAATTTGGCTTGCATCACCCTGTAAACTAGCCTTTAAGTAATGCAGCTTTTGAATATTAGTTAACGTTTGATTCTCATGAATTAAGCTAATAAAAATCTCACGAAACTCTAACCATTCTGAAACGTTCCCTGAATATTTGGGAATAGAAATGGCAGGAAGGCGTACAGCTTGATTATTGCAATGTGAACTGCAATTTGAATGCGTTGATCTTACGCTACCATTAGGAGATCCAGAACGATCTGGTGCAACATCAGACTGTTTGTTGTATTCATTAATCAAACATTCAGCTTGTGAAATTGCAAAAAAATAAGAATCCTCAAATTCGACTTGTTGCTGCATTTCAGATTCTACATCCTCACTGGTTTCTAAAATTTGTTCGTGAACCTCATAATATTCTGATAACAAAGTGGCTATAGCATCCAATCTTTTCTGCAATTGAACAATCTGAGCGCTAGATAAGAATTGATCTTCATCATAAATTTTTTGCAAAGATTGAACATGATTTGAAAAACGCGTAAGCTTGCCTTTAATAGAGCCACGTGCTCTTACAAGCGAATCCATAATTGTTGCGATTAAAAACAATTTAACAGATCGAACTAACTTTTCGTACGCCCCTGGTCCGCGGACCCAACGGGTCAACTATCTGTGATATTTCAGGCAAAATGCTACGCGCGGTAGCCTTACTACTTGCAGAATCTGAAATATTCTTTAATGATAAAACCCTTTCGCACGCCTCTGGCGCGAATTTGTTTATAACTCAGACAGCGCTTGCTAAAAACGCGAGAAAACTTGTCGCTTACGACGCAGAAAACGACCCCGGTTCAACGGAATGAATCACGACGCGGATGGCCGTGTACTACGCAAGACCAAAAATGCGCCACGAACGCGAGACTGTTTTAACAACGCAAACGGCTCTGCAATTTGACAATGCAGGGGTTATCGCTAACAAACGTAATAGCTTGGCATTTCACGCAATTAAAATGTTTATATGACTCATAAACCATTTGTTTACGCAATAATACGCAGCTGAAATTATGCACACATGCAAACACAGACGAAATAAACCAAATTTATGCATAGGAAAATCAGGCTTACATTTGATATTGGTGTGTGCCGCCTTGCCGGTTTTCTGTTCCTACTACCGTCTCGCTTGCAGCTGGCCGCTGGCTCCACACCTGCACGAATTTGGCGCGAGACTCGGCGTTTGGGTATCTACCGTCTGCTGTCTTCCTTCCTCTCGCTACGGGCACCGCATGCTCCCTCTTTGTTCCACGCGTTGCTGCGAAATTGGACGCTGCTTCCTTGCGGCCGATTGTATGCGATGCAATACAAAACTGAATATGCTTTGTACTTGCCTATGACCAATATTGTCGAATGGTGTCGCTGTTTTGGACCCGCAATGACCTAATGTGGTTTGCATCCGGATCTGTAGGACCAATGTTTGAGCACTAATCGGGATCGATTTCGGTATCTGGAAAACCGCTGATCGCCTTGCTCGCCTTGGAATTTGTGGACTGTATGGATTGTAGGTTTCACTGAATTATACACACGTTGAAAAGCAGAAGTAGTAATTTATTGCTATAAATTAACACGAACAGTTTAACATTTACAAAGAATTAGTTTTCGTAGTGCGTGACCGGTTTGCATGCTGCCACTTTGACAGATGAAACGTAAGTGTTTTTGGAATCGGATGCCGGCACGGGAGTCCACTGCGCACAGCATGAACTCAGCATGTAAGAGAGGCGGCAAAAGTTTATAAAGTCCTTAACAATGCTGATATTCTATTACTTGGAAGATTGTGCTTTTTCAAAGAACTAAAAAATTTTGTCAGCTATTGCTTTTGCTGACGAAATGAAGTCGTAATACATGAAATAAAGGGGGGAAATAAATTTACCCTCTATCGGGAAATGTTATGTCCCGGGCGATACCAACTCGGGACCGGAACATTGGTCATCAAACACGGGACTGTCCCGGGTAAATCGGGACGGGTGGTCACCCTAATGTTGATTCACACACCACTTATAAGAACAAGACACTAAGCCAAATAAACAATATACCAAGACAAAATTACAAAAGCGACTGAACACCAAGAACTTTAAGCAATAATGTTGCTGATATCAGGTTGTTTTACAAGTGGGGTTGATTACCTGAGTTTTTGGAATAGGAATTGGACACTTAAATACGTATACAAATTATCCATCATAACAATAAAACATAATATTTCCTTTATATTTGGGATATTCCAAAAGCAGATAAGTACTTAATTGTTTCTATTTTCAGAAAATTGTAGGTTTGTCTAAATATAGTGCTTTTAGAGAGCAAATTCCAGGAATTTAGTTTTTAGAAACTGTCCCAGTGACATTTCCACTAACTGGATTTATAGCATTGTAACAATAATTAGCATTTAATACTGAATAGAAAAAAGAAGACACTATTCAATTCAGCAGTATTGGTTTATCCAATATGTAGGAGGAAAGTGGCCTGGCGGCTATCCAAATATTTCCAATCTGTAACGTGCTTTTAAAACTTTCTTTAGTGCAACAAAAGTTATTAGATTCGTCGTATATTTTAAATGCGGCATATGCCGCGGGTTTCAGCTAGTGTTTTTATAAAAGCCTACATATCTCGTATGTAAACTAAAAAGAACAGTTCTTTGTATTATTACTGAACATTTTTTAACACCTTCAATTGCTTATATTAAACTGCTAACAGTATCACTAAGTAATTTCTTTTTTTGTTAAATATTAATATAATGGTAACCAAAGCATCAACGAAAAACACATTTTTACTGTTCTAGTACTATAAAAACTGTTAAAAAATTCAGTGATACAAGATGCTTTTTCCATAAATACTTGAATTTTTACTACTGGAAGCCTCTTTCATAGTGGTTTCAAGAGTTTCATAGAAAAATATTTTATTTGCAATTTTTTTCATTTACTATAAAAATATTCACATATAATCTCACAAGAGCATTAATTCTTTCCGGAAATTTTTTTGAGTGCGTTCCAACAACGTCGTATTAATTTGCACGAGCGGGACGCGAGGGTAAATTAGGACGTCGTTGGTTGCACGAAAAATAATTTCCGAATATGAATTAATGCTCGAATGCAGATTCGGTAAGAAAATCGTAACGACACAAACCTTAAAAAGAAGCAATCCATATCTACAAAAAATTTCCAAGAAATTTTGTTGTTGGCTTGGTTACGGGTTGTGAACTAATTTTTCTATTGGTCATTAATGAGTGTCGTACGATTTTCACATATAATCTCATAAGAGCATTAATTCTTTCCGGAAATTTTTTAGAGTGCGTTTCAACAACGTCGTATTAATTTGCCCGAGCGGGACGCGAGGGCAAATTAGAACGTTGTTGAATGCACGAAAAATAATTTCCGGATATGAATTAATGCTCGAATGCAGATTCGGTAAGAAAATCGTAACGACACAAACCCTAAAAAGAAGTAATGTTTACCTACAAAAAATTTCCAAGAAATTTTTTAGTTGTCTGGGTTACGGCTCGTGACCTAATTTTTCTATTGGTCATTAATGAGTGTCGTACGATTTTCAACGTCATTTTCTGATACGACAGCAGAATCACAGAAGCTCACGATTTAACAGAAAATATTGTACACAGCCCATATTCAAATTGTCTTTACTGAGCTACTTCTGTAAAGTTTCACTTTCAATACTTGCTACGAAAAATAACTATTATAGTTTTGTATTTATTAAAATTTAATTTTTGAAATATTCCGTTGCATGTAGGATGTAGAATGAGGAGAATGAGTAGCACATCTAAAACTAAATTGCCTAGATGCTTAAACTTTGAATTTCCTGCGACTGTACTTCGATTGTACTAAATTTGCGAATACTTGTCATCAATGTGTTGTAACAATTCTAGCTCATTGTCCTAGAAAGTATGTTTATCAGATGGAAAAGAGATAGGTATTGGCTTTGGGATCGAATTTGGAACAAAAACGATCAGCAACTCACATCTCACGTAATAACAGTTTTTTCTGAGGTTTATTGAGTTGATCATAATTTTTAATAACTTAGATGTGTAAATCAATATTTTGTAAATTAATAAATTGATTAGAATCTCACTTTGCACACTTCACTACGACATAAGTACAGTGAATGATAAATTAATTTTTGTGTTATTATTTTATGTAAATTTAATATTAAATTACTGACCACAGAATTATGTGAATTAAACATGATATTACAACCCTTTGATTCAAAATGTATTACCTACGTCTTCTAATGGCATATTAGCAGATCTAATTGTCATACCTAGTTTTGCTTTCTTATTACTGACTTTTTTTAAAAATACTCTCCATGAAACCGTGTATATTCGTAAATGGGCAAATGGCGGCAAATTATCACTTGTAATACCGTGAGTAGTCAATGTTATGTCGACAATTTTTGCGGTACTATCACGAATGTCCATTGCCCTCCGGTACGATTAGGACCAGTGCACTAGCACGAGTCCTAACCCCATGCGCAATGAACACGAGTACTGATACTATCACAAAAATAAGCTGCTTAACTTTGACTAAGAATGCTATTCGAGGGACTATTCAATATGAAGCAAACTATTTTTTCAAATTAGTTTGCAGTCAATCTCGCAACAAACCACGCAATTTCTATAGCAACAGAAAATTAAAATTGAATTTTCTAATAAAAACTACATTTGTTGTAGTCATATGAATACCTTTTATTTCTATAGGAAGATATGCCCGCTGATATTTTTTGATTGGTAAAGAAACGTCAACTTATGGATTTTCATTGGTCACTTTTTGATAGATGACAGGTAAATTGAATAGTCATATATAATACTATAAATAGGTACTCAAAGCTATATCGATTATTTTTGAGGTAGTAGGTATCACGAAGGTCGCAATGGACATGAGTGATACCACCACAAAAATACGCTACTTAACTTTGACTATGAATACTAATGAGAGGACAACCCAGTGAATGAAACCCATTTTTTAAATTAAAAAAGACTCAACATTTAGTTACACATATTAAAAAACAATTTGTGTAAACATCTTCAATACATATTTTAATTTGTTCAAAATAGTCACTTGAGTACTAGTATAATAGTCATTCTAATTTATTTTGGTTGGCTAGGAAGTACAAAAGCTGACTTTTTCATTAGCCCACTTTTTACAAATTAAGTACAGATGAACTGAATAGTCGGCGATATCCAACTTTTAATTCTTAAGTAGCACCGTATTTCTTTAGCTATTCTGATACAACTTTTTTTACTTCCTTTTACAATAAAGGAAGTATTGGATTTACCCCAAAAAATTGAAATTGAGTTTTCAACAGATCTTCACGTTTTAGAGTCCCCTGAACCCAAAAAACATGTTTTTGTTCATTGGTCTGTCTGTGTCTGTGTGTCTGTCTGTGAACAGAATATCTCAAAATCGAAAAGAGGTATGGCGTTGAAACTTCATATACAGGGTGTAAAAAAAGTCTGGAATATAACAAATATTTCAAAAACTACCGGATATGAATTTTTCAAAATTGCCAAAATTATATAGGTAAAAACGGCGCATCTAAGAAGGACAAACCCGTTTCTGTAACTGTACAGGGTTAGTCAGAAAAAATACCAACTTTTGTATTTTAAATTGGACACCCTGTATATTACCGAGGAATCAAATAGTCCTTCAAAAGACAAATTTAACGATGTAGGGTTTGACTAATTTATCTGTCAAAATGACAGATGTGGGGTGACTTAAAGAATAAGGTTTACAACAATAGACCTGTTAATATTGAAGCTTTAAAGGATCATATTAGAAATTAGATACGTCAAATTCGATGGGATACTGTCTTTCAATTCTCGTAAGACGTTGTCAAAAGTATCACATCGAATTTGACGTATCTTATTTCTAATATGATCCTTTAAAGCTTCAATATTAACCGGTCTATTGTTGTAAACCTTATTCTTTAAGTCACCCCACATTTGTCATTTTGACAGATAAATCCGTCAAACCCTATATCGTTGAATTTGTCTTTTGAAGGACTATTTGATTCCTCCTGGGGCATAGAGTTATTTTATTTGCAATTCTGGTACTCGTAAATTACACCAGAAGTGCACGTAAACCTTTATATTTCCATGTAGCCAATTGCAAGTGTATAATCTAAAAAATACACACACGACAAACATCTCAGAACGTTATTTCGACAGCCAGCCGTTCATATTGTACCTGATGGGTGCCCTGAATACGGATAAAATATAATAAAATATATTAAAATATAATGAAAAGTCCGCGGAAGTCGCAACAGCTCTTGTTAAACGCAATCTTAATGTAAATTCAGCATCTATTTGCTAGGAGGGGCATAGAGACATTTTATTTGCAATTCAGCTACTCGTAAAATACACCAGAAGTGCACGTAAAGCTTTATATTTCCATGTGGCCATTTCCAAGTGCATAATCTAAAAATACACATACGATGAACATCTCAGAGCGTTATTTCGACAGCCAGCTGTATTAAATCGTTCATATTGTGCCTGATGGTTGACATGAATTCGGATAAAATATATTAAAATATTACGAAAAGTCCGCCGAAGTCGCAACTGCACCTTTAAAGCTTCAATATTAACCGGTCTATTGTTGTAAACCTTATTCTTTAAGTCACCCCACATTTGTCATTTTGACAGATAAATCCGTCAAACCCAATCGTTGAATTTGTCTTTTAAAGGACTATTTGATTCCTCGGTAATTTACAGGGTGTCCAATTTAAAATACAAAAGTTGGTACTTTTTCTGACTAACCCTGTACAGTTACAGAAACGGTTTTGTCCTTCCTAGATGCACAATTTTTACCTATATAAGTCTGGCAATTTTAAAAAATTCATCTCCGGTAGTTTTTGAAATATTTGCTATATTCCAGACTTTTTTACATCCCTGTATAAGTTTTGTGTACTATCTAGAAGCGACGGCAAGTTTTTGAAGAAAATCGCATAACCGGAAGTAGCCTATGATGTTTACTCTCGTGATTTTTCAGTTTTTTCAAAAACGGCTCCAAAATTTTGTGTAGTGGTCGGCCATGATAAAATTAATAAAATACGTTTTTAAGAAAATATGAAGAATGTCATTAATAGCAGAACAGTAAATGTACAAAATTTTGTAATGTAACAGATATTTAATGGCACGATTTAAAAGAGAATAAAAAGTTCTATTAGAATAGTTAAAAAATACCTGCGGTGCTATTTAAAAGGTTGCCTTTCTGACCTACGCAGCGATATCGTCGATAACATAACGCCATCTTGCAAATAATCTCATCCTTTTTACGAATATACATATGTATAGGGTTTCATCAGGTAATCTTCAAAAATAATCGCTATACAGGCCTGGGGAGTTACGTCTGGGACACCCTGTATAATACAAATACAAAACTTTTTTACATTGCTGTCGATTCGTCGATTACAAATCCAAAATGTTTTTATTCCAAATATCCACAAATTTTTGTGATACTTCTTGAGGAACGTTAGTGACGATCTTCGTCGCTTTCGTTCTTCCCATCGAGATCTTCTTGTATTTGGTTTCCTTTCTCAAATGGGTAGAATATTTAAAAAAAAACAGGAACGTCCCAGCGATGTACCCAAGTCTCATCCCCGGTGATAATTCCAGAAAACATATGTTTGTTTCTCTCCAACTCGGCCAAATTTTCTTGAGAAACTTCTTTTCTGTACAGTTTTTGTTCAGGTGTAAGCAATCTGGGAATCCACCGTGCACCTTTATCATACCCAAATCGTCATGCAAAAATTTTAAAGATTTTCTTAGCAATTCTGGTACTCGTAAAATAAACCAGAAGTGCACGCAAAGCTTTATATTCCCATGTGGCCATTTGAAAGTGCATAATAAAAAAATACACACACAACGAACATCTCAGAGCGTTATTTCGATAGCCAGCTGTACAAAATCGATCATATTGTGCCTGACGGGTGCTATGAATACGGATAAAACACATTAAAATATAATGAAAAGTCCGCGGAAGTCGCAGATGCTCTTCCTAAAAGCTATCTTAATGCAAATTCAGCATCCAATTGCAAGGGAGGGCATAGATATATTTTATTTGCAATTCTGGTACTCGTAAAATACACCAGAAGTGCACGTAGCACGTAGCACGCAGCCAGCTGTACAAAATCGATCATATTGTGCCTGACGGGTGCTATGAATACGGATAAAACACATTAAAATATCATGAAAAGTCCGCGGAAGTCGCAGATGCTCTTGTTAAACGCTGTCTTAATGCAAATTCAGCATCCAATTGCTAGGAGGGGCATAGAGATATTTTCTTTGCAATTCTGGAACTCCTAAAATACACCAATAGTGCACGCAAAGCTTTATATTTCCATGTTGCCATTTGCAAGTGCAGAATCTAAAAAAACACACACGCGACGAACATCTCAGAGGCTTTATCGACAGCCAGCTGTACTAAATCGTTCATATTGTGCCTGATGGGTGTCATGAATACGGATAAAATATAATTAAATATAGTAAAATATAATGAAAAGTCCGCGGAACTCGCAACTACTCTTGTTAAACGATATCTTAATGCAAATTCAGCATCCAATTGCTAGGGGGGCCATAGAGATATTTTATTTGCAATTCTGGTACTCTTAAAATACACCAGAAGTACACGTAAAGCTTTATATTTCCATGTAGCAATTTCCAAGTGCATAATCTAAAAAATACACATACGATGAACACCTTAGAGCGTTATTTCGACAGCCAGCTGTACTATATCGTTCATATTGTGCCTGATGGGTGCCATGAATACGGATAAAATATATTAAAATATTTTTAAAAAGTCCGCGGAAGTCGCAACTGCTCTTGTTAAACGCTATCTTAATGCAAATTCTGCATCCAATTGCTAGGGGGGCATAGAGATATTTTCTTTGCAATTCTGGTACTTGTAAAATACACCAAAAATGCACGTAAAGCTTTATATTTCCATGTGGCCATTTGCAAGTGCATGATCTAAAAAATACACACAGGACGAACATACCAGAGCGTTATTTCGACAGCCAGCTGTACTATATCGTTCATATTGTGCCCGACGGTGCCATGAATACGGATAAAATATATTAAAATATAATGAAAAGTCCCCAGAAGTCGCGATTGCTCTTGTTAAACGCTATCTTAATGCAAATGCAACATCCAATTGCTAGGGGGAGGGGGGGCATATAAATATTTTCTTTGGAAATATGGTACTCGTAAAATACACCAGAAGTGCACGGCAAGCTTTATATTTCCATGTGGCCATTTAGAAGTGCATAATCTAAAAAATACACACACGATGAACATCTCAGAGCGTTATTTCGACAGCCAGCTGTAATAAATCGTTCATATTGTGCCCGATGTGCGCCATGAATACGGATAAAATATATTAGAATATAATGAACAGTCAGCGAAAGTCGCAACTGCTCTTGTTAAACGCTTCTCTCTTCTTAGTCTAACATCGTGACCGATGTGTAGTGATTATGAGACGTCACTCTTCGTCCATGTTATAGATGACCCTGTGTACAATACGTCGCCATCCTTGCCGATTGTTTGTTTCGCGAGTTGCGGTTTCTAACCGCAAGTTAGTGAGCTTGGAAATCATATCGGTCCATCTGGTCGGCGAACGTCCGCGTCTACGCTTTCCTGTCGATCTTCCTTGGACAACTAGCTTCTCTATGTTCTCATTCCTATTGATGTGGCCAAAAAATTTCAAGATCCGGCCATATGTCAGAGAAGACAGTCGCTGTTGTGGACGGATTTCATTTAAAATTGAGATATTGGTTCTTCTAGCGGTCCAAGGTACACGAAGCATCCTACGCCAACACCACATTTCAAAGGCGTCTATGCGTCTTCTATCAGCAGCGTGTATTACCCATGTTTCTGAGCCGTAGGAAAAGACTGGAAACACCAATGTTTTTACCAGCTGGACTTTCGTGGTTTTTGTAAGGTTTCTGTCCTTCCATAACTTGGTTAGTTGGGTCATTGCGGTTTTTGCCAACTGAATACGCCTTCGGATCTCAGGTTCACAGCTGCCAGACTTGTGCAGGGTGGAACCAAGGTATGTGAACTGTTCCACAACTTCGCAGTTGCCAATGTTTATAGGTTGCCTCCTATTCTCGTTTTCTCGATCAACTATCATGATTTTGGTTTTGCTATAGTTTATTTTAAGGCCAAATTCTGCACTAGTATTTTGTTAAACGCTAGCTTAATGCAAATTCAGCATCCAATTGCTAGGAGGGGTATAGAGTAATATGGTAACGTGTGATATAGGAGTTGAAAAACTTACTCGGCAGCTGAGAGTTTAGCCGTGTGGATGTGTTATGCCGAGGCCGCTCGACCAGCAGCAAGAGACATACCTCGTGCTGTTGAACGACTAGTGAGTTCATTAGAAAATTTAGCTTTCGACGCCACACAAAGTCCTATACGATTTAGGACCTAGCGGGTGTAGTGATGATGAGCTGTGTAAAGAGACAAAAACGTACAAAAACGGTGCAGCTGTTTGTCGACTATTTCTAGACAGGCCAGACAGGGCCATAAGGCAAAGCCTTTTTATAGATTTGATGATTAGTCTTGGCCTAGACGGACATATGTGTGAAGTAAAAGAGTTTCTAGAAAAGAAGGAAAATGAAGAAGAGCGTGCGGTTTGACAACACGAAGAATAAGGTGTGTTACGCTCATTTTGTCGTTTTGCATGCAATATTTGAAATAATTAATTAGATTTCGCAGTTCACATTTATTTCGAAAATATACAATACAATTTTCCCTAAATGGTTAGGCAACCCTATTAACATTATTTTCAATTTTTAATAAGGTACAGCTCTGTCTTTATCAGTTTAAACCACACTCTGCATTTCTCAGTTTTTCTGATGGCCCACTTTCAAATTTTGGAACTTTGATAAGCTGAATTAGACTGTTTTTGGGCAATTTTCGGCCATTTCCTGGTAAGTTTTGTTTCGTGTAAGTTGGATCGCTCCTCATGGGGTCCCTGTCTCATCGGCTTTGGAGGCCAACTTCATGTTCGAAGGATTGAGAGGCATCGTTAGCCCTTTGGAGTGTTCCGGTAAATTTGGGTTATGTTACCGGCATTCGTTTCGTCACTGACGGATTTGATTAGAGGGCCCTTCTTTGCACGCTGGACTGAACGATTTGGCTGCATTACATCTTAAGGTTAGTAGGTAGTAGTTGCCTAAGGTTTCCTCTCTTTAGCACCGTAATCTTCCTGAAAATTAGTATTTTTAGCTTTTATTTTACTACCCTGGAAATGCGTTTTTACTTGGATTAATTTTCTTCGTATTGGTGTGATTTGTCTTGCCTGGAACATGCGGTGCTTTTACGAGCCGCCTGGCCGCTCGTTCCTGCAGCTGAGATCCGCTGCCTTTTCCCATTATCTGCAGCCTGTGGCGAGGCCGTCTCTATGGCCAGCGAACTACCTGGTTGAAACATCTCCACCAGTAGCTCCGCCCCACGTGCCGTGTGTACCTGAAGTTTTCTAGTGATTTAGTTTTGTATTGTATGTTAATCTGAGTTGATTAGTATGACCTTTCTGAATTGCTATATTAATATTTTGTGTATAACGATTTTGGGTGCCTACTTAAGTAATTAGATATCTGATTAATTGGTTTACTTACCCGGTTGTTTAGCAGCCACGTTTAGATTGTTTTGATTTCTGTTGCGGCTGCTTTAGTAATCACTTTAACTGTACGCAACGTCATGTAGTGCATTGACCTCGACATCAATTTGAGTTACACTTTAGCTGTAAAAATTTTTGTATTGTGCGGCTGTGGCTATGCTACCGCCGACGGGTTTATTTTTGAGTTTAACTAGCTGACCGTCTCTAAATTTTTATAGTCCAGTTTAGGGTTTAGAATGGCCGCAAGTAGTGACTTGTAGCTTCAGATAATGCCTTATGAATTCCTTATAGGTCCTAGCATCCCTAATGAGATCTCATGAACTGCAGGTACTGCCCCGCCTAAATTTTGTGTGCAGTAAAGTCAATTTGTTAAACCAAACATCAGGGTTGAATGTTGGCCTTACTTTATGCTTGTGCTATTCGCACCCCTTGCAGCTTTGCTGGAACTCCGACCCTCTCGACTAGTTAGCCAACCTAGGCCGATATTTCGCCATGCTTCATTACACACGTGGGGCAAAGGGGCTCTTGTAGGGCCCTGACTACGTTGCTTGTTAGGCGGTTCTATAGCGTATTGTTAGTATGTTTGGATTTATTGATTTTAGATGTTATTTTCTTTCGCCTACAATAGCTGCTTTCGAATTTAGTGCAACTAGCACTGGTGCAATTGACTCTGGGGTGAATTACTCTGGGGTGAATTACTCTGGGGTGGGTTGCTTTGTAATTCGAACAGACGTTAGGTTACTCTCGCGTAAAATACATAACCTAACTAATTTGCTTTTGAATTGAACGTTTAAAATAAGGGCGGTATATACAGACTGCGCTCAAAATAGATTTATAGAACTTAATTCGTAGTTAAAAGTTTAATGAAATATAATTAAAAATGAAATTAAAAACATTTCTGTTAATTACAGTAAATTGAGACTCGGATTCATCCAAAAAGCGTTTAAATCTGACAGCTGCTTCTAAATAACACAACAGCGCATGCCAGGGCTTGTTGCACCGCAAATGTTCAGGGGGCTTAAGGGGGCAGGGGAAGGAAGACTAGCGTTAGTTACTCCAAAAATTATGTTGTAATTCGAACGCGAGGTAACTTGCTCTGGTGCACTCCAGAGTACTGTAATGTGTAATGCGAAAGCAGCTAACGATGGAGTACACAACGTGACGTGGCGTAAAATGAATACCAGTTTATTGGCGACTATCTCCGTTTTTAAAATACAAGTGAACCAATTTACTGAACATAACTTTTTAACGTTCAAGATAAAATACCATTTTCCTGTATATGCTGTAGATACGAAGAAGCTGCTCACCCCAGGGATAATTCCTGCTGTATATCTACCATTGTTTTAACCACTATTTTACTCGCTCTACTGTGTATGTCTGCAACGTACTTCTTAATCTGTTGGCATTATAATTATTTAGTCTAGCCACTACTGTAATTACTCTTTGTATGTGCATTTGCATCTTAAATAAAACTTTTTCATAAATTGTGTGTATCTTTCACTCTACGAAGGTACTCTGGCTGAGTAACCAAATATTCTATCAGACTCGATGGTCTGGTTCGAATCCTAGTCGAGTCATAATTTAGACATGAAGTATCCTAGGCTGGGTGCGCGCTTACTTCATGGCAATTTTTTTTTATAACTATGTTAAGCGCAATCTGTTCTAAGCACTATTTTACTGTTTTCGTGCTCTTGGCAGTAAACGCGACCTTAGGCTTGAATTTTTTTTTAACGTGACCTCGGCCTTGTAAGTGGCCTCGACCTTGAACGTTGGCTTGGCCTTCTATGTGACCTTGGCTTTGAACTCAAGGCTAAGTGGTGGGGGTAGAACTGTCCACTTACCTCTACTCCCATTGTGTTGTTGCAGCTTTGCTGGAACCCCGACACTCTCGACTAGTTAGCCAACCTAGGCCGATATTTACCAGCTGGCAAAATACTTAATACAACTTTTGCCAACAGGTAAGGGCCGCTTTTCGCCATCCTTCGTTACAGGTGTACAACCTGTATACGTGGGAATATGCATATAAACAAGCTCGGAGAGGACTGTGGGAACGCGAAGCTATGGACAGGTGTCGGTTCCAGCGTAGAATCCTTACTAGGAAGGAAGTATTACAATACTTCTTGTGCGCAGAACATAGGCAGACAATTTATTTAGAACGCTTTGCGACTAGTACGTAGCTCTGTATTTAATGTAGCCACGGTAAGTAGCACTGTGTTTGTAAGCAAATAAAAAAACATAATAAAAAAGTAAATGTGATTTTATTATTCCATTACATAATAATTATATAAATGATAAACATTAGATAAAACACAATAACAAATCGGTTTGGAGTGATATAAACAAGATGGTTGGGTGGAACTAAGCGCTGTAGTTAATGAGGAAGTCAATGATCTGCATTATCAGTGTCTGGGAATTTGCGGTGAGGAGTATAAGCCGTTCACGACCTTTTTGGGACAGAGTTGGCTATGATTTTTTCTTTTCATGTTGGACTAACTGATTCGATGATGTAGCGGATGCAACTTTTTTTTTCTGTCAGTGTCTGTTCGACGTTTTCTTGCCACCACATTGCCAGATTTATTATTTTAATATTCGTAAGTAAATGAATGATTTATCAAATGTGTAAAAATAATTTTAATTTCCGTCAAAGGAAAAGTCAAAATGCCCAAAATAATTTTGTTACAACAAAAAATTTCCATTAAACGATGCTACTTCCAATTTAAAAAGAACAGACCAAATTAAAAGAACGCGAGTCGATGTGGAAACTAGAGAATATCCGACAACAATGTACCTATTCAGAAAATATAACCTTAAACTGAAAACAACCTAACCTAACACAAAAAGTGTCAATTTCAATGAGGGAGTTTAGTTGCAACAGAGGTTCTGCCAACAAAATTACTAGATGGTCATAGCCTCACCTGACCCAAAAAGATCGTGAACGGCTTATACATACGTATATCATCTCGGCCGTCTGAAAAAAGTTAGTGTTGCAGCAGCACGCGCGCGAACATGTTTGAGACGGATAGCACAACAGAATTAAGTTCAAACTCGATCAAAACGATCAGAGACGCATTAGGGCTTATAAAATACGGCGATGAGGTTGAAAGATGGATTAAGCTTGCAAATAAAACCATTTTAATTGTTAGTCGATTTATTCGTAAGCATAGTAGTAAAAATGAAAATCCATTCAAGTTAGAAGCAAATCTTAGTTTATTAAAGGGGCAACGGCAATTATTAAGAAATTTAAAAGCTAAACCAGTAAAGAATGGGTCGGGTGTAGGGAGTAAACAGCGGCAGCAGCAAAAAAAAAACAAGCTAGTGTGGGAAGAAGTAGTGTCATGTTTTAATAGTCGAATAAGGAGAGGTATGATTGTAAATTTAGGTTACAAGGAGCCTCAAAAATTTCTTTCAAAAGCATATAAAGGTTTTTCAATAAAAGTAAAAAACATATAAAAAATAACTTTTTACTTAAAGCTAATGTAATATTTAGCGCATATTTTATAAAACCTGGTAGTGGTGAGATAGATTTAAAACGTTTGCTACTAACAATGAAAAAATTGATTCTGGTACTAATGTAAAACAATGGTATGCGAATTATGTGGAAAATAAAGTGTTGACAAAATTAGAATATTTTCAAGAACGTGATTCAGGTTGGAGTTTACTCGAGATATGAAGTTTAAAAGTAAATTTAAATAATTACACTCCATTAACAGTAGGTTGTTATATTGAATTACCTTAAGATATAAAAAATAAAAAAGCCATAGTTAAGTAAAAAATGATGACGAATATTGTTTTCTGTAATCAGCAGTGTCAGCATTATAGTCTGTTTTTTTGCTTTATGATTCAGAGCAGGCTTTGCTTTTGAATTTTTGTAACAGTGTAGGTAGTTGGTTACAAAGAAAAAAATCGGGAGTGTGCTCCCCTAGACTTTCTCGCATTCGCCTTGTTTTCTAGCAAATTTGAAAAGTTTATTGCAATGTATATACATACAGCGATAAAATTACATTTTCAGGTAACCACTACCTGTTCAGGTAAAGTGCCGCTTTAGGTTAACCTATCATACTGAAATTTTATATCTGGGAGTTTTTCTCAATAATAAATGTATGTGCAAAATTTCGTGCAAATACCTTGAAGCAAACTGGTACTTTACTTGAATGGATACCGCTACCTGTTTAGGTAAAATGCCACTTCCGGTTACCCGATCATGCTGAAATGTAATATCTGGTAGTTTTTCTACATAAGAAATGTATGTACAAAATTTTGTTCAAATATCTCGAAGCAAACTGGTACTTTACTTGAAAAGGTACCGCTACCTGTTTAGGTAAAGTGCCACTTCCGGTTAACCGATTTCACTCAAAATTGGTCTGGAATCTACAAATTTTGAATAATGACTATGTACATAATTTCAAGGGTCTAGCTTATTTCGTTTTTAAGTTATCGTGTTCACACACACACACACACGCACATACACACACACAGACATAATTCGAAAAATGGATTTTTCGGACTCTAGGAGGTCTAAAACGTCAAGATTCGTCAAAATCTCGAAGTCGATTTTTTTGACGATTACAATACTTTCTCTATGCGAGAAAGTAAAAACACTAGTAATGTCAAAAACTTATTACAACTGTCAATGTGTTATCTTATAAGCACTATTATACATAATGAAAGCTACAATTATTACTGAGCCACTGACATTAAATAAGGTATTGCTTTATTTTAAGAAATTTTATTTAAACATAGTTGTTATCTAACTGTACAGAAACACCATAAAATTTCTATATGTTCTAATGTGAAAATATATTATTAAAAACTTGCTGATGACTTTTGTTTGCAAATCTGTGTTGTAGAAGTTATTATTTATGCTAAACGTATAATTGGGATTAACTGTTTTTTCAACATTGCGTAAAAATGCCACCGTTCATACACTTATGATAGTACCATTGTCCGTGTCAAACAGTGTCACACCCTCGTAAAAATCCTGATGTGCATCCTGCATGCAAAATAGTATATCTCTTTCCATCCGTCTTAACTTTAGATGGATTACTTTTCAAGTCTGTGTCGTTGGTCTACCTATGCAGACTGGTTCCATTGCGAAATATCCAGTTTCATCAAAAAATCTAAACATACATTTTCACTAGTATTTCGAAATTGTAAATATTTCTTTAAAAAAGTAATCTTCGCCGAAATTAAATGATTCTTCTCACGAACCAATTTTCTTCCATTCACAATTTTGTATTTATATCCCATAAAAGTAAAAAATCCAAAGTTTCTTAATATCCTCCCTGAAACTATAGTCCTCCCAAGTTAAAAATTCGTTTTCCTTTTTCATATTGTCATTAGGTTGTTGCTGGGGTTGTGATTTTGCTTCATTTAGAATATTAAACAGAATTGCATTCAAAATCTAGCATAAATAACAAATTGTAAGAAATTTTATAATGGTTTAATTATTAATACTTACATCAAAGATTTGATCAACTCTTCCAATGATGGCCGTTTTACTTAATCTACCATTGATATCTTTTATATTAGTAAAACAGCGTTTTATAGCCACTTTAGTTTTACTATTAATACTGCTTTTTCGTGGCATTTTATTAAACGTTATTGAAGTGTCAATGTGACAATCTTGGGGACCTTGATTTTGACGTGCAAGGCCTGCTCTGAATCATAAAGCAAAAAAACAGACTATACATCCAATACATAAGAATTCTGATAGAATATGTTCCTATCCGCATTTCAGTAAAAGTTTTAAATTACTCGGGACTAAAATTTCCAATAAAATTAAACGATATATCAAAATTTGAAACAATTAATGATTTACGTATAAATTTTTATACTATTAATAAAGATGCCATACATTTAGTAATGATACCCAACGATAAGGAACAGTTTCATTTTTGCTGGATAAAAAACGTATCTAAATTGGTTAGAAATCAGATGCATAAGAAAAAATGTCAAACTTTAGTATGCGATATTTGTTTAAATAATTTTGTAACTAAACAGTAAACAATCACATTAGAAATTGTAATAGTGTAAATAAAACTAAAATTAAAATGCCCGAAAGAGGTACATCAATAGAATTTACAGACTATAAATACGTATTAGGAAAAAGTACCATTTTCAATCTACGCAGACGAGTGTATTTTAGAGAAAGAAAAGACCGTTGTTTCCGAAAATGCCGAGATTTATCAAAAACACTTTCCGTTTAGTATTGCATATTATTTAAAATGTTCATATGATGATAGTTTATCTTGATTTAATATATATCGTGGTGCCGACTGTATAGAATGGTTTGTAAAAGAATTACAATCTATAGCATATCAAGTAAATAGTATATTAATAAATGCGCTGCCTATGAATATTAGCCAACAGGAAAACGAGTCGTTTCAAAAATCGGTATACTGCTACATCTGTAAAAAACCTTTCTCCAATAAAGACGTGCGTGTACGTGATCACAATCATAAGACAGGTGAGTATAGACGCAGTGCCCATCAACATTGTAATCTTACTATAAAGATGCGCATTATATTCCCGTTCTCTTTCATAATCTCAGCGGTTATGATGCACATTTTATTATAAAACCATTAGCAAAACTGATTATGGGAGATATCAAATTGTTACCTATAAATAAGAAAAATATATATCATTTACAAAGCATGTGGATGGTACAAATATTTATTTTATATTTTTAGACTCGTTTCGATTTATGGCTAGCAGTTTAGAACAATTGTCTTTAAATTTACCGAACAACTTAAAAACTATTACACGCAAATTTTTGTAAGAGCGAAGAAGAATTTCAATTATTACTACGTAAGGGTATCTTTCCCTACGATTATCTAGACAGTTTCGAAAAGTTGAATGATAAAAGTCTTCCTGCAATACCGCAATTTTTTAGTCAGCTGCATGGAACAGCTATTTCAGACGAAAATTATGAACATGCACTGCTGGTTTGGAACACATTTAATGTACAAGCTCTAGGTCAGTATGCAGATATATATCTTACTGTTGACGTTCTGCTCTTAGCCGATGTGTTTGAGAATTTCAGAGAAAATTGTATGAAAACGTATGGATTAGATGCTCTGCATTTTTACGCAGCACCAGGACTTTCATTTCAAGCAATATTAAAAACTAATCAAGTTAAACTTGAACTGCTGACAGATGTAGATCAACTGTTATTCATAGAGAAAGGTATTAGAGGAGGGTTAACACAGTGTTCGAATCGGTACGCTAAAGCCAGATGGAATACAAATGAGAAAAACCTTTAGAAACTAGAAGTAGACATTATTAGGAAATTATCAAAAAAAAAAATAACCGATTACACCCGAAGAATACATTAGTATGATACAAGGCAGCTATAAGGACAATCTCGCACTGACAAACAGGAAGACAAGAAGAAAATCGATATACTGGTTGAATGCAGATATAGCACGGAAAAGAAAAGATTGTATGAAAAAGAAGAGAGACATGACAAGACTGAACAGAAACCAGGCGGTAACCCAGGAAACGCGGACAACAGCGAAAGAGGAATACATACTTTCAAGAAAGGAATGTAGAAAGCTATTAATCAGGCTAAATGGAAATGGAAAGAGCTCACAAAAGAAATAGAAAGTGACCCCTGGGGACAAGGTTATAAAATCGCAACTAAAAATTGAATATTAGACAAAGACTAGAAGTGTCTTTAACATGGAAGAAATGGAGGAAGCAGACAAAAGGATAAAATTAGGGAAGATCCCAGACCCGAGCGGACTAACAGCCGAAATTGTCAAAACAGACATACGAGCCGACAAGGACGCAATACTGGCAATTATCAATAATATAATCAGAGAGGGAAGTTTCTCAAACGTCTGGAAAAAGACTAAGTTGTGTCTTATTGAAAAAAAAAGAGCGGTGACGACAAACAGAAGAGCTACAGGCCAATATGCCTTCTAGACATCTACGGCAAACTGCTAAAAAGCATGATACACTCAAGATTAATCTCGGAACTAGAAGAGAAAGAAAACATATCTGAAAATCAATACGGTTTTAGGAAAGGAAAATCTACTATAGACCCGATGAAAGTTAGAAAGGACAAATTTACAAAGATAAAAAGAGTGGCATACAAAAACAGGAGCCTATGTCTGCTGATAACTTTAGATATCAAAAATGCCTTCAACTCGGCTACCTGGGACGAAATTATAAAAGAATTAAGGAGGAGAAACTTCAGTAACTAGTTGATACGAAGAATATGCAGTTACTTTGAGAACAGAATACTAATAGCAGAAGGAAACAAAGAATACCCACTGAGTTGTGGAGTTCCACAAGGATCTATATTAGGACCCTTACTATGGAACTTAATCTTCGATGACGCGGTGCTAACCGATATGCCCGAAGGCACAGAGATTCTCCGCTACGCGGACGATGTTGCCATATTAGTAACAGCAAAAAAGGTCGGCAAAACAATAGCGGCTTTAACCAGATTATAATGATGCCCAAATCCGAAAGTCCTAGACAGTGCAAAAGGAAGCTACTGTGCGCCGTGGCCTATTCCACAATGCCGTATGCAGCCCCTGCATGTGAAAAGGCAACGAAGTACAGAAAATACAACGACATGCTCGATAAAGCGCAAAGGAAATTAACAATTGCGGTGACATGCGCATACATATAAAACCGTGTCCACCGAGGCACTTCAAGTGATAGCAGGAGTGAAACCTATGGAACTCATGGTAGAAGATAGGACCAAAGGATGCGGAGAAAACGCAAACAGAAAAAAGGAAATTGCGGAGGAAACAAACAATGAATGGGCCCGCAAAGGGAAAGAACATACAGGAAACACAAAATGGACAAAAAACTCATAAAAGATCTGAAAGCATGGATAGGGAGAAAACATGGGGAAGTAGATTTCTACCTCACACAAATGATCAGCGGACATGGCAGCTTCATGACCTACAAAAAGAAAATCAAGGAAACAGAAGAAGAGAAGTGCTTGTTCTGTGACCACGAGAGAGACAATCCAGAGCACACTTTCTTTCAATGTAACAAGTATAAAACTATCCGGAGAAACACAAACAAGAAGGTGAAGAAACATCACAGTGGACAACATCATCAAAATTATGTTAGAAGGTAAAGGAAACTGGAATTCAATTACGGGGATGGTCCAGAAGATACTCCGGGACAAAATACAGCATGACATATAAATAGCATATCCATAACATGTAGAATGTAGAATTAAGGTTTCTTGACTCGACGATCCAGACTCTGAAGTAATGGGCTAACCGGTTTCAGAGTCTGGTGTATCGCAATGGCCACTTGGAAGACTTCTTCCAACGTCATTAAAAAAGAAAAAGAAAAAAAGTAAAACCAGTGAAAGTGAGTGTTGTGGTATGTGGTTGAACAGTCTATTCAAGTAATAGAGTTTTCAAAGAGCTACAACGAGCTTTGTTTTGATCGAGAACAACCAGGAGGTATTTGCTGACTAGAATTTATTGAGTTAGGAGCCGAGGTAGAGCATTCAGATACAAGATAAACGTTCAGAAGGTTAGTGACCATTTCTTATAAAATAATAAGAAATTATAAAAGCAAGTTTGGTGCAACAAATCGTTAAGCTATTGTAATTATATTTAGAAGTTATTTTTAGAAGAATTATTTTTCTAAATTCAATAGTGATTTGAGTACTCAACGTTTTCGACAATTATATTTTGTAATTTTAACATTTTGAAATTAGGTTACATTTAGAATTTTCATTTTTTAATGAAGTTTGGATATATTTAACGTTAGATTAAATTATTTTTTGACAATCTGTATTTTATTTTGTAATGTCAGATCCAACTTCAATGTGCTACCTAGTAACAAACTGAACATACAAATTTAATTTTATGAAGTACCTAGGTACCTGAAACTTGTACTTGATTCTTAAAATCAAATAGTTATTATAATTTAAAAGGAATTCAGTCTTCAGTTTTAATAGAGGAAGTTGTTAGTTGAAGATTAACTCATTCAGCTGGGAATTAGGAGTCCCATTGCTTATAAAACTGAAATAATTTTAAATATCAAATTGATTTAGGAGTTACGTCAATTTCTACTTATCATATTAAAAAGTAAGGTAAGTACACAAATGAACTGTACCTGATGGTATTTCTTATTAATAATTAGCAAAAGAGTATATTTAATTTGATATTACAAAGTGTAGCTTAGATATATTTTAATTAGCAACTCAAGTAGAATTCCATTTTGGCTCACAACGTGGAGCTTGACATTAATACAAATAACACCGCGAGAAGGAGTGTTATATTTCACAGCACGGTTTTTGCTGTGGCCGATCAATTGAGACTGCCAGTGTCGATCTTTTACAGTTTATCTATGACAAACTGGATGATGATCACCATGTGATGTCTCTGTTTTTCGACCTCACTGCTGCATTCGATACTTTGAAACTACCATTCATAGCCACTAAACTAACTAATATGGGCATTACAGGAGTTACTCTTGTTTGGATTATGTCCTATCTCACCAATAGATCACTGAGAGTAAAAATTGACCACAACTTTTCGAGTGAGCATCTAACAGATCTTGGAGTTCCACAAGAATCAGTGATAGACCCCCTTATATTCATGCTGTTTGTCAACGACCTTCCCCTAACAGTAACTAAGGCTAAACTTGTTATGTTCATGGACGATACGTCTATAGCAATCTCAACCCCAACGATTAATGAACTTCAGATTTCGGCAACAGCTGTGTGTAATCATTTTAAAAACTGGTGTGATAAAAACATGTTGATACTGAATATTGGTCAAGACAGAGTGCGTATACTTCTTCAAAAGGAAAAAACCGAAACCACTTCAACTAAACATCGCTATCAACAACAAAAGCATCTGTTTCACTAACAAAGTGAAGTTCCTAGGTTTTATCCTTGACGAAAACTTGAAATGGGACCACCAAGTCGACAATGTGTGCGCTAAAATTAGTAAAGCTTACTACGCTATGGGTCAATAAAAAAATGTGTTAGATATTAAAGCTCTCCTAAATGTCTATTATGGCCTTGCTTACGCTCATATGTCCCTAAATATTGTGGTTTGGGGACAGGCAACAATCGTGTTTTCATTCTACAAAAGAGACTGGTTGGATTAATCATCAATACTAAACCTAGAGACACATGTAAAGCTTATTTTGTTAAACAGAGAATTTTAACTATGTACGGCATCTACCTCTACAATTTAATGAAAATGATGCAGCCAAATCTCATTAAATTTGAAAGAAACGCTGATATTCATAAACATCAAACCAGAGAGGGTAGCTGTTTACCTATTGGGCGGTACCATCGACCATGCATGAAAAATCTCCCGTACATGCGGGTAAAATAATTTATAATAAATTACCAAATTTCATCAAGGAAGCTAGATCATACAGCTTATTTAAGTCCAAACTAACAAACTACCTCTCTGAAAAGGCTCTATATAGCTTAAAAGAACTAGATCAATGTAATGTATCTACTTAAATCAGTTTCTATTATTCGATCGCAATTTTAATTGTGTATAGTACTAGTTGCGTCATCATACTGTATGTTATTTGTTATTTTTTTAAATATTTATGTGTCACTATGTAATGATGCACTGTATTGACCTCTCACATCTGTATATTTTATAGTTTCATAGTTATTTACGTATAGAAGGCCGAAAGATTAAGATTACGCCCGCAGCCAAAATTTGAGGCCCGGCGGAGGAGGGCCTTTATTTTTCTAAGGGTGTAGTCTACTTCCGGCCTAAGGTACGTTTTACGCACAACTGCATGGAACAAACACAGAATAAATTTAGGTTTTTTAATGCCAAAATTTGCTACCACAGTTAAGGTGCCAGGATGTAAAACAATTTGCGAGCAGTAAAGTAATTTGCGGACCGTAAAGTAACTTTACGGCCCGCGTTTTTATTTTACGGCCCGAAAATTACTTTACGGCCCGCCGGGCGTAAAGTTGTACTTTCAGTCATGGTAACTAAGATGTAAAGCTTTATTTTCGGCCCGGTTGTGAGTAAAGTTATCTTATCTTAATGAGTGCGACAAGGAAGACATAAACAAAATGAGTAGCAAGACAAAGATAGAATGTAATCATGGCTAGGTAAATATTTAAACTAAAATTAAGTCAATGAAACAAACACTTCTGTCAAATATTTTATCTGTTATTAATAGTATAAAGTGAGGTTTATAGTTATTCAACCAACAAGTGTGTTAATGAAGGCGATTAATAATCGAAACTGTTTAAAGCACGAATGAGCGATAGCGAGTAAGTGCCTTTAATAGTTGAGATTATTAATCGCCCATTAACAAACGAGTTGATTACAAAATTTTTTCGTTGACCGCAAAAATTTGATTAATACAACTAACCTCCATGAAAATATCATCACATCAAAATCACAAAAACAGTTAATTAATGAAAAAGGGTGTATTAATAAAAAACAGTGTATTAATGACGTCTATTAATCCATCCTTTTTTAGGAAAAATAATTCATTAATATTGAAATTAACAAGCGGTCAACTAAAAAATAATTTATTGTATCATTGATTATAAAGACAACTGTATATTAAACTTTTATTAATAATTATACAGAACATAATAACATAGCCACTTCATAATTGGTTAGTTACATAATATAAACAAACACTATTTGTGTACATGAATTTGAATATTTGGTCAATCCTTGAAATTAAAATTCGCCCCGTCTCCGTCTATTGTAATGGGCATGTTGTCCATAATTTTTCCAAAAATTTTATTACCAGATGATATCTCATAGACGTTGTTTTTAGCCTCCACATTTGCATTTGTGACCGACAAGTTTCCTGGTATTGAGAAATTTGATGGATGAATCGGAACGTTTCCAACCTGAACCTTTTGATCAATGCAAACTTTTTTTGTTAGATTTTCTTCCAAATATCCTCTTGCAACTTTGATGGATTCCCACCCACCAAGTTCTTGTAATTCTAATATATCTTCACCGGCATTGACAAGAAACGTTGCCGCAGATCTTCTAATGCATGACCAGTATACATCACTGAATTTTCGAGTTTGAGGAAGATGGCAATTTTTTCAGGAATTTTTGAATAAAAATAATGCCACAGGGTTGGACAGTACGTTTTCCATTTCTATACGACAAGAACAGTTGCTATGTGTAATATGACTTGGTCGCAATGCCAAATATGTTTTAACTAATGTCACAGGATTAACATTACCTTCTGAAACTAGAGCAACAAATCGCTTCTTATTAATCTTTGAATCCGGGATACTGACAATAATCTTACTTTCCAAAATTTCAATATTTTTGCCAGTTCATTGGTCCGACAAGCTCCATCAACTCCGATTAAAAAAACCACTTTCATTATCAGAAAGACTTGGTGCGAAGAAACTCGTCAACCTGCTCCCTTCTAAATATTTTGGATTTTTTTACTCGATATCCTACGTTTTTCTTTTTAATAAACCTTATCAGAGTCCCATATTTCTTGATTTCAACTCTTTCTTTTAACTCTAAACAAGCTATAAACATAGAGCATTTTGGCCAAAGCAAAGAAGGAGAATACCCGCCTGAAAGTTTGACGAAATAAGCCAATAATACATTTTCTGCAGCACCTGGGACCTCTTCTTTGTCCCGCCACTGACAAAACAAACTATTTTTTTTTTTCGTATTGGATTTTTGATTTTCCCGGCAATAAATCCAACCTTACACTATTAGCCGCTTTTAGAATATTGTCTGGAAGATCCAAATCTTCTTCCATGATTGAATTATTAGCGGAAAGATCAGACAAAACTTTAACGTCACTTTTTCCGCAAAAAATTTGTTGATTTTGTTTTAACAACGCTGTTGTCAATGATACGATAAAGCTTGAAATATATCTCAAATATTTGCGATTTAAACCGACTCGGACATTGCGCAGTTGACTCGGCTTCCGCCTTGTCACCTAGTCACGTCCTCGACTATTATAAATCGCATATTCTTGTTATATTACTAGCTATATTAGTATATTATGGGGCAAGTAGTTGAAATTTTATCAGCCACGAGTTGCATATACCATTTTTTCGACGAATTTTCACTCATTTTCAACAAATTAATGCACTTTAGAAAAAATTAAACATAAAGTGACATTTCTCTTGTCACCAATTGAATGTCAAACAGTTTGAAATCTCGGTAGTCCGAATATTTCAATCTTTAGTGGTTGAAATGCGATTTGAAAAAAATCGTTTGATTTGTCACCTGTCACCAGGATTAGTTTTCGTGAGTCGTGTTACCTGTGAGTGTCTCATGTCACGTAAACACTTGCAATTTATAAACAAAACATCTAAATCTGCATCTTGCTTTGCTAATTTTATTATCCTAGGAACTTAATAATAATATTAAGTTCCGTTGTCAAGAAAAAGCAGCAAACAAATATAATCACCGACTTACACGTTTTGTTACTAAGGCTGTATCACTGACTTACATGATCAGCAGCGGGAAAAAATAATTATGTGAATAGTAAACAATAGTATATTTAAACCTCACTTTATACTCTTATTTATGACAGATAAAATATTTGACAGAAGTGTTTGTTTGTTTGATTGACTTAATTTTAGTTTAAAAATGTACCTAGCCATGATTACATTCTATCTTTGTCCTGCTACTCATTTTGTTTATTATTGATAGTTATTGAGCAATGTTGTTGCAATTACAGATGGATATTTTCCTGTTTATGATTAGCATAACTAAGTTATCTCATGTAACACAGAACTTTTTTTGAAATATTGTATAGGTTTAGGCATACATATATGTAATTTATATACAATTCTTATTAAACCAGGGTTAAATGGTAGAACAGAGAAAGTCGATTCCTACTCTCACCTGGATCTAGTCCAGTGATTCCAAATGTTTAGATTATAAATTATTCGACTTTTATTTTATTGTATTGCAGATAAAGGAAAAAAGAATTATCTTCTTATATACAATGTGTCTCACCGACTATGAGACATAGCAAAATTAACATTGGAAAAGTATATAAAGATTAACTAGGGCTATGATCTATAGATGCTGGCTGTTTAAGTAGGCAAAACCATGATGTAAAAACACTATGGTGTGCTACGGATGCGACTAGATTTCGTCCGGTCTGCGCAGTGACGTCATGTTAGGAGCATGTTGAAACTGGGAGCATTATAGTGCAGTCAAATTAGACAAATTTACGGCAAACTTTTGGAATAATTCAAAGTGAGCTGAATTTTTGTGTACCCCTTTATTTGGTGTTTCCGAAAAGTACCCTTGATTTGACCTTGAGCTTCGTGAGTTATAAGGTGCAGATGTGGAAAAATTTGGTTTTTCGCTTATATCTTCTTTTCTATTGACTTTAGATATATGATATTGAACAGAGAACTTCAAGGGCAGAAAATTCTGTATAAAAAAGTAGGTACTTGGTAGTTTTTTCTGTAGGACCAACCGTTTCTGCGAAAACTGGCCACGAACGTTGATCTGAAGGATAACACTACAGAAATCCCGAGTTCCACAACTAATCTGAGGTCTGAAATGTAAAAATATACCATGAGCTGAATCAAAGGATCCTTTTCGTACAATATTAAGACAGCAATGTTCCCAAAATGAAATAATTCAAGGAAATCGCAACTTTGAACCATTGACATCTCGACCTGATTTTGAAAATGCAACTTATATAATTGACGGTGGCTTGCTCTTACACAGAGTTGTCTGGCATCAAAATTATTCTTTTAATTCCACTTGTACAATTTATGTACATTAGGTATGTACAGAAACATTTTGGCCCAAATATTATTATAGTCTTTGGATATTCAAACAGCAGCAATAGTGTGAAAAGTATGGAACAACTTCAGTGTCCTCTGTAGGTGTGTGGACATTTATAAGGCTGAATTTCCTGAAATTAATATTAGCATACTGAAATAAATTCGCTGTTTAATGCTGAGCCATTGCAATGTATTAAGCATCAGAGCAATTTTTGTAAGTCTATTGTTGTTACTCTGTCCTATTAATTTTTAATTATTATATTAAAATCAGTCAATTTCGTCAATTAAACAAATAAACGATCCGAAATTGAAATATGCATGGTACTATTTTCATTTGAATTCCGTCAATTTCGTCAGTTAAACAAATAAACAATGCAAAATTGAAATATTCATCGTATTATTATCAATGGAATTCCAAAGCGTGCTCCCAACGTGACATCAACAGCAGAAGCGAGAGAGTATGATCTCACTCACTCGCTGCGTGCTGGCACACCATACTGTTTTTACATCAAACAAAAGAAAATATTAATTCTGTCAAATACCTAATCAAAGTTATTTCAGCTATTTAAGCAAATTTGTTTAGAATAATAAAATCAAACAATTTTAAAGTTATCCACGTAGTTGATCATTTACAATAAGTGATACATTTACCTACAATGAATGTTTACACTACACACGAAAAAATCCAAATAGTTTCTTGGAATTAGCCGGTAACAGCTTGAGAGGAACTTCAGATCTTTTTATTGTGTACTACAATAATCGACCAATTCCTTCCCAGGACACAGTAGCGCGAATTGTAAAACGATTCCGAGAAACTGGATGTCAATAATTTTTGCAAAAATGAAAATAATGAAAATCTAAATCTGAATAACGAAATAGATAATTTGGGGGCTGTCGAAGGCAATCCTAACATAAGTGTGCGACAAATAGCAGGTGAGCTTGGAGTATCTCGTTCCCTCGTTCACTGTACCCTAAAAAAGCACAAATATGTTGCTTATAAATATTCAATGCAACAAGAACTATTAGCAGGAGACAGTGAAAAAAAGAAGTGACTTTTGTGAATTAATGTTGGATAAGTGTAATGCCGATAACAATTTCTTAAAAAACATTTGCTTCACCGACGAGTGCACATTTACTTCACCGAGTGCACATTTACTTCAAATGGGGAGCCAAATCATCAAAATTATCGTTACTGGAGCCAAAAGAATCCCCATGTGAAGGCTCACACTCATTCACAGTATCGACACACTTCTAACGTATGGGTTGGAATGTTAGGCGATAATTTAATTGAACCATTCTTTATAGAGAATAGGCTTAATAGCGCAGTTTATCTGAATATGATGCAAAACCAGGTAGTCCCTACTATTACAGCAGTAGCTGACATTAATACTGTGTGGTACCAGCACGATGGAGCCCCCACCCACTATTCTCGAGAAGTCCAGAACCATTTAAATAAAATATTCCCAAATAGGTGGATTGGTCGTGGTAGTCCTGTTGGATGGCCTCCGAGATCACCAGACTTATTCCATATCAACTTTTTTATGGGGCCACCTAAAATCAAAAATTTATAGCTCGCGACGACATGCAAATTTGGATTCCCTTAAAGACTCTATTACAAAAGCATGTTTTAATATAACACCTCAAATGTAAAATAATGTACGTCGCAACTTTTACAACAGACTAAGTCACTGTTTAGTAGTGAATGGAAACACATTTGAGCATTTAATTAATTAGTTAATCTCCGTTTTCTGTAATAAAATTCGTAAAACATATTTGCAATTTCTTTCCATTATTTTATTTTAAAAATACAGTTTTTGGATATACCATTGTTGGCCTTACTTTAAATTAACAAATTTTTCTTGAACAAAACCACAGAATACAAGACAAAACTTTTTATTATAAAATGCATTGTTTACAGTTATACATAAATACTTAACCTCTCTCGTGTGTCCGTTTACTACATGTCTAGCACCGTGCTTAATTACAATGGCATACGTATTCAAGTAACATTTAAAAAAACATGTAAATTTGTTAGTAAACTAATAATTTCAGCATTTCCAAAATTATTTTTCACAGAAATTCCTCAAAATGCTTTCGATCATGTTCTAAATACATGTTAACCCTACGTTTTATCATTAAACACATTGGCCAATATTCTTAATGTGATGGTATTTACTGCAATCACAATAGCTCTTGTGCAGCGGAAATCATCTAATGGTGCATAATATGCAGCATTTGTTGCACACCTTTTTAACAGGACAGGATCTGTATAAAACGCCTACAAAAAATTAATGTACAATAATTTAATTATTAAAGAACACCATTACATGTCAGAGCCAGCTAATATCTAAATAAGAAAAAAAAAATTTACCTGTTTGAGCTGACAAATGTGTTAAAGATTTATTATAACTCGTGGTTATTCGATCTTAAATATCTTGCACAATGTCTTCAGTGACCACAGATTAGGTGGTGTCCCTGTACATTTGCTGTTACTACCTGTTCCACGGAACGTGGCACTGTGACGTTAGGGAACTGTTTTTCAAATTGTTGATAACAAGATGGAGATGAATATATTATATCCAAACACAATTTTCATCACGTTCTCCAGAATAAAAATCAGCCTCTACGATAAACTTATTGCCTTCATCAGAGGAAATCATTGAGCACGTTCAGATGACCGCAGCAGCTGAGTTGCTGACTTAGCGGTGTTTATTGAACAGTTCCGCTGTTTATGCGCTGACTTCCAGCAATGCTCATTATTCCCAGCGAAATTATTTGTGCTGACTTGCCCTGCGGTTCGGACGGTAGTGGTGGTGGCAACGTATTTTGGATATTTATAACCTAAAATCTATCACGTTCAGGGCCGGTTGCAGAAAGCAATGTTAAGTCTGGTGTTAGCTAACATCGCGTCAAAGTGAACAAAAACGAATCAAATCTCAAATGCTTATGGTAACTAATACATTAGTAAACAAAATTTGATTCGATTTTGTTCACTTTGACGCGATGTTAGCTAACACCAGACTTAACATTGCTTTCTGCAACCGGCCCTCAATATTTTTGGAATTCTTGATTTTTGTGTCAGCATTGCTTATGATTGTGGAAATATGCAAAATTGAGAAAGAGTTTATATCTTACACGATTTCGTGTTGGAAAATGGTCGCATTGTGCGAAAAAGTAGTAATGATAACAGTGTTGAAGGTAAATCACATTGTATTAATTAGATATTTACAATAATTAGTACCTACTTCTGCTTTTCTAGGAATTGATAACAATAATAATAATCTATTACAAGCTACTAGTGCAAGCTCTTCCGAATGCTATCAACTTGAAGAAGAAAAAGGCGTCTGTAGTAGTGAATAATGTAATATAAAGTGTTTGTTGTCGTCATTTTAGATGTTAAATTTTCATGGAATCGTGAATCTACATTATTATTTCTTGATGAATACCAACAGCGCTATGAAGACTTTCGAAATCCGAAAATTAAAAACAAGAAATTGTGGGAACAAATTTCTCGTGCCATGTTAGTTAAAGGTTATTCCATTGACTGTGACAGCTTAGATCGCAAGATGCGGAACATGAGAGGAACATACAAAACTATCCTAGACAACAATAAAAAGAAGACTACAGGAAGAGGTATCCATTACTACTTAGGTTTCGGTGTTGCCAGTATCTAACTTAATGTATATTTACAGAAAAAGTTCACTGGGAATACTATAGCCGCTTTTGCCAAATTTTTGCAGAAGAGAAAACAATCCCAAACATATTGTCGCATCCATGGCTATTACAAAACCAAACTCGACTACAGATAACAGCAAAGCAGAAACACCATCTGATTCAAGTAATGCCCCTTCTCCATCACCCTCATGTGAATAGAATATCGGCCGCCCCAAACGATTGGATGTGTATCGCAAAAGACAGCTAGAAATTGAAGAGGCAAGTTTAGAAGAACTGAAGAGAGTCAGAGAAGAAATACAAGAAAACAATCGCATTAATCGCGAAAAACTTTACCTTTTGAAACAATTTATTGAAAATTGTAGTTCTAAAATAACAAGTAAACATTGAAAAGCGCTAAACAGAATACAACGTTCCTATGCGCGAAAAACAAGCCTACACTTTTCAACATGAACAGAATGAGCGCTGCTTAGCGTTGTAAACATAACCTTAAAAACATAACATAACCTACAAAACCTAACGTTGCAGTGTTTGTAGTTAGCTTCACGATGGATGATTTTGATGTTTTTATACTATTTTATAATTTGTATTTATTGTATTTAATGACCCTAACGATCAACCTGCAAAATACGGAATATAATAATACCACAGCTTATGCTCATTTTGGATAATCTGGTATTTTTGGTTATGTTTGGGTAGCGTTGACAGTTCACGCAGTTGGCAGCGTCACAAGTAGAAAGTTGATCAACTTCAGCAGTGTAGAGCGCTGCCGCGCATTCGTTCTGTGCAGTGCTACCGCTTCACCATATGAGCGAACTTGGGTTTGACATTTGGAGACAGTCAAGAGAGGTAGAGAGCGTCTATTCTGTTTCACGCTTTACTTGTATTTGGAAATTTGTAAATGGAAATATATGTAATAATTAATTAGACGCAATTGTTTTATTTCATCTTAAAATAGAAGAAATGTAGTTCCTCTTCAGTGTACCATTTTTGTTTATTTCGTTGTCCCCATTTTCAAGATTATTTTCAACACCGGCATCTTCATCAAAATGTATATCATCTTGCTGTAAGTCATTGTGCTTTAAGACAAAATTGTGTAAAATGCAGCAAGCTGCAATTACATTTAGGAATTCTCAACCTGTGAAATATTTAAGTTTTTTATTATAGTAACAATAGCTTTTTTTGTGTCCATTTATATACCTTTTAGTAGTGTAAAAGCAATTTCAATAACAGACCTCTGTGCACTAGTTCGTTCATTGTAGACAGTCTGCTGATGAGTTAAATGTCCGTTATCTGTAATATATGGTTTTAATAGATTTTGAAGAAGAGGATATGCAGCATCACCTAGAATATGTTCATGTTGCTGCAACAAAGGTGGATCACCCTGTAGTTGTTGGTACAGAGGACTATTTCTAAACGCTAGGGCATCGTGCATACGCCCTGACATGCCGACAAAAATATCTGTAAATATTTTTCTGTCCTCACAAACAGCTTGAAGTATTACAGAGTGATGTTCTTTACGGTTATAAAAGTCAATAGCTCCTACTACAACTCCTGGAATACCTGAAGTATAAAATTAAAAATGACAAACTATCTTACTACAAAAAGTGCACTACAGCTTCTTACCATAACGATTTACCACTCTTGTTGCTATTGCGATGCATTCTTGAGGCGTTGGCCATTTAATATATGTATTTTGTAAACGATTAATTGCCGACACAATTTCTAAATAAATATAATGGCCTGTTTCTGTGGATATACCAAACCTATCACTTGAAGCGAGGAAGCTTTCAGGTTTGGCCAATGTCCATATTGTATACAAAATGTTTTTATTAAAATCAACCCGATGATTTTTTCAAGATTTGCGGCAATCTGAATTGATAATTCCTATAATGTTTTTAGTTGTTTAGCACTCGAAAGATAATTAATTGTTAATACTATATAGGTACGCTTACTTACTTCCAAAGTGGCTCTGGACATTTTGAAATGATCTCGAAACTCCTCTAATGTATACTTATGAACATACAACATATCTCTGATTTCTCGTTGGTTCGCGGCGATGTTTGGGTTCAAGTAATGCTGGATTACCCAGGTCTTGTATTACTGGTTCTACTATGTTTAAATCTAACCCATCGTCAAATAATTCAAACAAGAAAATATTATTTACATTGTCCATCTAAAAGTGAGGTTAAACAGGACCTTATAAAGTAGATTTTACTCAGTTTTGTGGTTTTGTGATACATCACAGAGGTTCATTCAGAAAATCGGTAACTGCTTACTTTCAGTGTAGTCAGCGTTTATTACTGCTGTTTTACAGCAGCTGTAGCAATTATTAAAAAATAAGATAGCAATATGAATTCTTACCAAATAAATTCACCAAGTGTGGTGTTATTCTAGAAAATGGCTGTTTTTAAATAAAATGTAAACAAATAAGACGAAAGTTATTTCTTTTCTTTATTTATGGAAAGTTAAACAGGCAAATTTGACAGTGCCAAATTTACTGAGCACGCATACAAATTAGAAAGTAAGATTAGTGAACGAATTCTAGGCATACCAACAGACAGCAGTGTTGATAACAAGAATACTTTACACTCCAATAAATATTAATGAAATTTGTATTGGGACAGCGAATTTTAAAGATACCCGTAATTAGAACCTAAAGCACAGGTTGTGACAACAAAATAATTCAATGATTGTTTCAGTTCTGACCAATTACAACTCTCGATCCGGCCAAAACAATAGTCGATCCTTACATAATTTCCCAATGTTAATTTTGTCATGTCTCATAGTCGGTGAGACACACTGTATATAAAGAAAAGTCCTGACTCACTCACCGATTCATCAACGCCCAGCCCAAACCCTTGGACCTGGAAAGCTGAAATTTTGCACAGAGGTTCCCTTTATGATGTATGGTACAAGGAATAAGGAAGGATATTTCGAAATTCAACCCCTAAAAGGGTAAAATGGGGGTTCCAATTTTGTATGGAAAAATAATATTAAATCGATATTTCAACTTGAAACTTCGTACGAGTACTCCTAAAAACAAATAAGCAAACACGTATTTCGTGATTTTCCGAAAATCAAGCCGTTAGGGGTTGATATGGGGTAAATAAGCCTAAAAATCGATATGGGTGTTGTTATTGAGGTTTTATGGGACGTTGATTACGAAAACGGCATTTATTTTCAAGTCCAAGATGGTGGGACATGACATAAAATTAAAACTCTATAGTGGTGAAACGAGGTTTCAGAGACAAATTATTTTTGGGCAGAACGTTTGCCGGGTCAGCTAGTTATTAATATGCCTTAATCTCTGCTTTTTAAGATTGTAAGTTACACTTTGCATCAGTATTTCAATGTTGTTACATTTGGCTCTGTAATTGTTTAATTTATATTCAAGAATACTAATCTAACGGAAATTGGAAGGAGGGCAAAGCGCAGATGGTAAATAAAAATCCCATCCAGGAAAAATGTTTATTTAAAAAGTTATGTGTGGTTACAAAACAATATTAATCTCCTTGATGTGTGTACCATTTTATTGCTAATACTATAGTTTCCTTTCATGTTCAAAAGAAATATAATTTAAAGTTGCCTACAATAAAGTCACCGGCCTTCTTAAATCAAACAACCTGAAAGCAATAGCTCAACCGTATGCTGCCACAGAGTAAAAGTATGAATACTTGCCCAAAGTCGTTCAGTTCAACTTTGCTTTTAATATCAACTTTTTTACAAATATAAACTAGACTAACAATATAAAACAGGAATAATATACTAAAATGCTGTCTTTCTTCAAAACGAAAAACAAATAGTATAAAAGTATAAGTACGAATATTCACTGAATAAATCAACATGCCACCATGACGTCTTACTTACAGCAACTGGATCTCTTAGTACAATACGGAGATTCAAAATAAAGTATATTCTATTAAAATATAAAATATTAACACTGATTAAGAATCGTACGTATATAAGTTTCTAAAATTTAACAAAAATAACAAATAATATATTTTTGTGCAATATTGCGAATCTAACTCTATAAATATTTATACATGGCAAGAATTTCTCTACTTTTTGTTATATTTGTTCCCTATATGAATAATACAGTATATATTTTACATTCTGATTTCCCTAAATGGAGAAAGTTTGAATATTGCAAAATACTGACTAACAACATGTCTAGAGACATATTTAAATACGAAAACATAAACTTAATTTAAACGCGACACTTTTCAACAACCACTAACCTAAGTACATTGCAGAGACTCAACAACCTTATAAATAAAACCAGTTAGTCAACAGAAACCGAGAAAATAGCGACACACAACAAAATAATCACATGCAACCTAACGTTAAGAATTTTAGTTCCAAATAGGCACTTCAGTCTGTAATACTAAGGGTCAGTCAGTAATTTTGCAGCTTCATTTCAATTTTTATTGATGAAATAAATATACGATTGTCTAAACGACGCAATTTCTTAATCTGGAGGTAGGTAACTGAACAGTTTGAACTTATCCGAATGTGTGGACGCACATCTTCTTTCTGCAACAAATTATACATTTGATTATGAACATAGTATTATACAGTGCGACGAACGTTGTGTTCAATGCAAGAATCTAGTAAATGGATAGATTCTGATTAAATTAGATAAAATGTTGCACATCCCAAGTATGGTTCTATAATTTTTCATATTCACTACAAAATTTGGTTATTATTAAGGTGGTTTTAATATTATTAAAGCAGTTCTGTACACGGATTAAAATATTATTGCCGATTCTTCAGTTTTAAATATGCATGAAATATATGATCAACACTTAGTATGTTTCTGTCGATACTGTTGAATAATATTTATTACATTAATAGTATTCACAGCAAAGTAAATTTTTTTATTGATAATCTGACTATTCATCTTAATCTGCATGCTCCAATTATCTCCCCAAGATTCACTACAGCTCATGCACCTTAACTAACAAGAACTTTACAGACATGTGTACCCGTAATAATGCCTTAAATCGGTTTACCTACTTACTTAATCAGCGGGTTTTAGCCTCATTCACATGTTTTTTCCATAGGGCCCCATCTTGTGCACCTATCCTGCAATTGTATATTTTTAGAACCTTCGCGTCTCACAGTACTTTTTCGAATCATCTTAATTTCAGTCGGCACACTTGCGGAGTCCTACTTCTTCCATCTTTCGGGCATGACCTGCCCACCGCAGCCTTTGAGCTTTGATAAAGTGCACTATATCCTCTCCTCGCACTACCTTGTTTAATTCTGAGTTGGTCATTCTTCTTGGTGCACCTTGGTCGTAAGCTGGACCGCATACTTTTCTTAGTATTCTTCTTTCTATACATTTCAGTTTTTTTTTTGTTTATGTTCAGTTAGACACCAAGTCTCACAACCGTAATATATTTTGATTTTTCAAGGGCGTATTTAAAGCTTTGTTTCTTAATATTTTTGTAAATATAATAATTCCTGTTACTGGAGTCGATTCTTCTTGCAATTTCCTAACCTATTATGTTGTTCGAATTTAATTGGGAGCCTAAATAAATAAATTCTGTAACCTCAAATCTGAAGTTGCCAATTTGTATGGTGTCTTGTTTTTGTGTACTGCTCATTATTTTTATACATTTTGTTTTATTTTCGTTTATGCTCAGTCCGATTCTTGCTACAATGGTTTCATGTTCAGTAAAGGTTTCGGTCAACCCTACGAGTGTTCTGCTTGATATGACTACATCGTCGGTGTATGCATTTATTTATACATTTCGTGTTATTATTGTTCCAATGGATTACATACTCCAGCATCACATTAAATATCATTGCTTCACTCCTGAATTTATTTCAAAATCTTCTGAGTTCCCTGTACTAAAACTGCTGCTCCGTTTTGCTACGTCATTTTTACCAGTTCAATTAATTTATTAGGTATTTGCATCTTTTGTAGGCATTCACTGATTTTTCCACTTGCCTGAAGTCTATGAACAAATTGTGCAGTTCTATGTTGTATTCAATGCATTTTTCAAACATCTGTTTCGTGATGAATATGCTATCCATGGTAGATTTATTGACCCTGAAGCCATTTTGGTAGTCACCAATTTGCATCTCAGTCTATTATATAATACGCAAAAAATATTTTGTATGTAACGTTTAACCGTGTTATACCCTGTAATTTTTGCATACCCCACGTTCGCTTTTTTTCAATAATGAGATTAATGAGCCAACGTTTCACTCTTTAGGCATCTCCTCCTCATCCCAGATAACCACGATGAGTTCATGGATTATGTAGTATGGATCCGCTGTACTTTATTAATTCCTCAACTTTATTATCTTGACCTAGTGCTCTGTGGTTTTTTATTTTATCTATTACTTTCATTACTTCTGCAAGAGATGGACTCTCCTGCTCTTCACCATCCTTCTGGTATTCCATCATGCTTTTCTCATCTGCTTTGTTTTTGTCATTTAGCAGTTCCTTGGAGTGATTTTTCCACCTGCGTAACACCTTATTTTTCTGTTATGTGGTTGCCCTCTTTGTCCTTGCACACTTCCATTCCCAGGTTATAGGTTCTTGACTTGTTCTATTATGTAAATTATTTTCCTCCATTTTGTATATTAATTTATCGAGCATTTGCCTCTTCTTTCTTCTGCTCCTCTTTGTTGCTTCCCTTCTTACCGCCTCATATTCTTGTTTATTTTCTTCTATGCTTCTCTGTATTACTTCGAGTCTTGCCATGTTTTTCTTTTTTATAATGTCTTCACATTCTTGGTCGAACTATTCGGCCTTTTTCTTATTTTTTGACTGTTTTCTCAACATTTTCTTGTCTGCTCCCTAGATGGCTTTACTTATTTCGTCCATTTCGTCTCGACACTTTGATCAGGTTGTTGGGGGTAAGGTACTTCTCAATATTTTTTATACGGGATATTCCCTGAGGTAACCGACAAGCTCACACCACGTGTTCTAGAGGTTTCTCCTGACCTTTCGCCATTAGACTTTTTCTTTTGGGGTTACCTTAAATCCCATGTTAACAATAAGGGTAAGCCAGACACGCGAGAAGATTTCATTGCTAGAATAGTTCAGGCAGTAGATTCTCTACGAAATTAACTTGCAGATATTAACTGGTAACCAAGTATGGTTCAAAGACTAGCAAGAAAGTAGAGGCGAACAATTTGAGCAATTATTCTATTAGTTTTTTTTTTTATTTTGTTGTCATTTCTTAATTAAATTCGTAAATTTACATTAATTGTCGATATCTCAATAGAAAAGAATCGACCTACAGTATATATGAATTGTTTTGTTCAGAATCACCTCTAGAACACATTGTCTAAGTTTAACAATTGCCTCAGGGAACACCCTGTATACTGCTG
Source organism: Agriotes lineatus (assembly GCA_940337035.1). Taxonomy (NCBI): domain Eukaryota; kingdom Metazoa; phylum Arthropoda; class Insecta; order Coleoptera; family Elateridae; genus Agriotes; species Agriotes lineatus. The sequence goes on along the minus strand of CALNHX010009535.1, from coordinate 488 downwards.
CTTCACTTGCGTATTAATAAGCTTATTTGCCTTCCATTTCCTCTTTGTACTGGATCCCATTCTCTGTGCGTTCTCTTGCATTGTTGCATCTTTGCTACTACAAGAAAGTGATCTGAGTCGCAATTTGGCCCACGGTATGTGTGCACATCTTGTATGGCCGCTTCCCTTCTTTTCGATATCAAAATGTGGCCGATCTGATTTACTCTTCTATTCCCTGGTATCATCCACTTCCCTTTATCAATTGTCTTGTGCTGAAATTTGGTGCGGCTTATTACCAGATTCTCCGCTGCTGCAAGGTCACAAAGCTTCCATTTTCATGTATGGTAACTTTCCTTCTATCTTCCTTCTCTATCTGGGCATTAAAATCTCCTAATAACACTATAGCATTGTAGTTAGGAGTATCGTTATACCGGGTGGTTGGTCATACCTCTGAACATAGGCAATTTACATGGCTTATCACGGTTATGCATATTCCTGCTCACCATTTT
>CALNHX010009534.1:0-48852 GCA_940337035.1 Agriotes lineatus | reverse complement strand
TAGTTTAACTTAGTTTTATGTGGCTCTTTTTAAGCCTTTTTATTAGTCTAAACATAGTTTGTTGATATCATCTATAGATAAAGCTCTAAAAACTATGCAAAAAAATGATAAGGCCAGTAAAGTTATAGCACTAGATGTTGTATCTGATCTTTATAAAAGAAATTAGTTAATAGCACTATAATAAAACTATCTCTACTAATTTATGTGTACTAGTCATCATGTTTAAGTATATTTAAAGATTGTTACAATTATAAGCAAAAGTTTTACAATATTTTAAAATTTTTGACTAGTATAAAATACTTTTTTTTATATAATTATTTATCTTTTTATAAAATAAACAACATTTTTTAATATTAAAAATTATAAGCTTTTACTCTATCAACCTAAGTTGTTCTTTATCATAAGCTTTATAAATTTCAAACATAATTCTATTGATAGAAACTTATAAAGTCTGACACTCTTCTGGCCAAAAAATATACTATAAGCAAGCTAAGTTTTGCAAACCTTAAGGAAACTTATATATTCTCTGTGTAGCTAGCTGTCATGTCCCAGGGGTTGTGAGACTATGTCCCAGAGCTTATGGGGAGGCTGATGAGCCAGGCCAGAGTGGTCAAGGCGCCAAGGGCCGCCTTGCTAGAACCCTAACCACCATAGAGGCCCTGAGGACGCTAGTTACAAACACCAGCAGAGTACACACTGGGATCATGTGGTTGATGGTCTTTTCCACAATGTTTGGGTCGACCATGGTTGTTGGGAGTATTGATTTTACTAAATTAGATAAGAGATTAGAAGTTCCTATGGGAATATAAGCGCTAATTTAATAAAATAATATATTTTTATTCAGGAAAAAAGATCAAGAGAGACCAACAAGCTAATCTCGAAATTTCTCAGGGATTTAAGGGTGAGAAATCCCGAAATTTCTGCTTCTTGTGTAACCCCAGAGGGCTAGTGAACGCTCTGATGAAATATTTGGAGAAGCAGGAGGTGGGATCATTCACCTTAGTGACAATCAACGAGCTTAAGTTGGACAAAAGTCTATTAGGAACATAAGGGATGTCAGTCACAGCCCTACACCGCTTCGTACAAACAACAGAAGCTAAAGTACGTTTTTTTTTCTATAATAACTGTCAAAGTGTTACAATGTTGGTAGATATGTGATTAAACGCTAGGAAATTATTATACCTCGTGTTGGTAGAACTTTTTCAAAATTATGGTTGTGTCAATTTTGAATGTCAAAGTTTTTTAATTTGAACTCTTGACAAATTTCTTTTTTTAACATGGAATCATCATCATCATCAATAAAATCGAATAAAAAAAGAAAACCAAGAATATTTTAAATGCAAAAATGAAGCAAGCGATATTAGATTATGACATATCTGTCAAAATGACAATCATTTTTTTAGTGGAAGAAAAGAACTAAAAATCTATGTACCAACATTATTAAAACTAGGGACCCTGCAGGAATGCAACTTATCCCCTAGGAAGTTGACCTTGAAAATTATTATAGAAAAAAAATGTACTTTAACTGTAACGTAATAAACAAATACGTGTTAGTCATTTTTTTTTATACGTAACACTGTTTGTAAAAACGAATTTACTAATCAAGTAAGCAGTGCTTAATGAACAATTTACTAATAAAGGAGTAGAAAAATAAATAATATTGTAGGAGGTATAAATCTATAATTTTTATATTTTATTGTAGGTATACTGATATTACTTTAATCTAAGTTTGTATTTTGTTGCCATTGCTGTGAATGTGACACTGAGTTTATATTGATTTGATTGGTTGTAAATGTGACATCGTTTATTTCTGTACATAGCTCTGGTGGAAAAATTAAATTAAAATACTAAATAATGAGCGAATAGTTATACATTTCCTTGTCTTTCAATAGCACACGTTTCCCAATCGCTAGTGAAATCGAAGAGATGCGATGGCTGGGCACGAAAGCTAAAATTGGCATCGTAAACTTCAATACATGTAATAGCCAACCAGCAAGCGAAGACAAACGCTTCGGTGCTCTCTCGCAAACGCATCTTTGCTAAGCCAAGGATTGATTGTAACCAGAATCATCAAAACTACCAGCTACTACTTATAGCAATACTAAAACAACCTAGCCACAGCTAATAATAATCGTGCAATGTAAAAAGCTGCATCCTCGACAATTTGTATGGAATAATCAACGCAAATCGTAGATATGTTCTTCAAGAGCTCCAGGTCGTACCAATAAAGCCAAAACGGAAGAATGCCAAGCGGGCTTACAAGAGGCTTGAAATAATCACAACCCTCAAGGGACGTACAAGGGCGAACTCAAATTGACGTATCGACGTTGTAAGGAGGCCACAGGTAAGTATTGCTTCTGAAATAGTTGCTAATCTACCATAAGCAGATGAATTTGATTAATAGCATTTACAACACATGCTGAAGAAAGCTTTTCAAAATATCGAAGAATTCTATTCACATAGGTATATTAAATGTCTGGAACATTAATCATAAAACACCAGAAGCTATATAATAATCAATCTCTCAAAGATGGATACAAGAAATCCTTCCTCTATATACTGGCAACCTTTTCAAAGACACAAACATTTCCGGTGAGCGGATAACCCCGTGAGTAAATTTTTGACCCTCAGGCGGCCGTCCCGGGTTCGATTCCCGGCGACTCTCGAAGGATATTAAAAATCGTACTCTCCCCGGCCACCAAGCTAACATCTATAGTCGTTAATCTTTAACAAGGGAACTCTTCCTCGATTTCCTATCCACTTAACCTACTTACCTACCCTACCTACGAGTAAAGAGGCTCATAGGACCACAACTTTGTGAAATAAACAGGCGCTGGCGTAATGTTCGTTGCAGAAAAGGAAGAAGACCAACATGTCCCTAGGTAGAGGATTTTCGAAATTTACACATAAATGAAAACAGAAGTTAGTCAACTGAACGAACACAAACTAAGAAGCGGCGACTTAACCATTATCATAATAGGTCCTTGATAATAGCTAGAAACTCTAAAGAACTACTTAACCACTTTGTCATAAGCCAGCCATTTGAATTACCTTTCTTAGTGAAAATATTGCCGAACCTTAATCTAAATTTAAAAAAATAACTATTGTATCGTTTGAAATGTCGACTAAGATTGCAATGTTAGTTTGTGATAATTTAAAATATTTTATCCTGAGTCGTTTGATGATGATGCTAATGGTGGTTACTACTCTTTATGTGATAAACATGTATGCCGAATATTTTTGGGTCAATCGGTTGGAATGATAATATGGATCACTTTTCTTGCGGGACACATAGCAAACATATATCCACACTATCTAGGTAGGAGTGCTAAGTAGTGATGGGCTTATTCGAATAAAAAATAACCGGTTATCCGGTTATTGAAATAACATGTGTAACTCGGTTTTCGTTCCAAGTATTCGAATGAAAAATAACCTCATCCTGATACGTACTACGTGCCGCGTCTCAGCGACCTGCGAGTGATCGAAATTCTGTAAATAATACGTCATTCATAACTCATATAACCTTTTCTACGTATGTACTTGATTGACCCAAGTGAGGCTCGCCGCTGCTTGTTGATGTTATTAAGACATTTGAGACTCCCAGTCGACGAGTTAAATTTATGGGCCGGCCGTTCCTATTAAAGATAACGTTCTGCTGAGTATCAGATTTGCCGAAGCTGTGTTGGTATCCTTTATCTAATAGACGTGTCTGTCTGGGACGCTGTTTATCCGGGACGCTGTTTCAGCAGCCAAACCGTAAGAGATAGAGGAAAAAGTTATTAAAGTTATATGTTTGGAATGGTCATGTCAGGTCAGGAACCGAATTTCAGTCACGTGACACTTCCGGTTTTCGAGAAATCACAAAAAGACCGTTTTTCAAATAGAACGCGTACTAAATAAAAACTGTTTCGGCCGCCAAACGTAGCTGCGACCCTCTGCGCCTTAAATCCTCGATCGGTTAGGCAACCACTTTGACACCTTCCAGGTCTGGTTGGTTGCCTAACCGATCGAGGTTTGAAGGCGCGTTAAATGAGACATTTGTCTCACTGGACTGCTAGTTAATTTATAATGGCCTAAATTTTTGCTTCGAAACACGGTTGATTATGCCTAATAAGAGATAAACAGAAAGCGAAATAAGATTTTCCAATATCGTAACAGATTTATATTTAATTTTTAATAACGGAGCAGTCGGGACAAGAAGGGATTTCGATATTGAAAATTTTAAGTGTGCGTCTTTAGAACCGCGGAAGGCTGAACGTAGTTAAATTATGGATTCTAAAATATACCGGTATGATGTGCAAGCGAAAAGGGAAGGGTGTCTACTAGAGAATTTTAGGAACTAAAAATAGATTCAATAGATACTTTGTATTCGCATATTTATAATTTCTTTATGATTAGTATTGATATAGCTATTCTCAATGGTTTAAACTCCTTAGAAATCAAATAAAAATCATTTATACAATTATTATAATTAACGATTAACTGAGTTCCTCTGCTATCTGCAAGTTACGATGCCGATGCAGATGACGGTGAACCGCCAACCGGCAAACCGGCTGACTTAATCGACGAATCGAGAGCCAAAAATGATTCGAATGATTATTCAAATAATCAATCGGTTATTAATATGATTCGAATGCAAATAATTCGGTTATGAAAATTGTCCGGTTATGCCCATCACTAGTGCTAAAGGTTACCACTCAATCCGCATTTTTTTATTTATAAGATCCTTGAATTTTCAGTCTTAGTATTTCGGTGTTCCTTATTGTCAGTATGAGATTTACTTTTATTCTATAGGTTTGTTAGGATTTTACTTCACCTGTGATATGTATTTGGGTTATCGTGCTCTTGTTTTGAATATTGGTGTGGGTGCTTTAGCCTTGCGATTATAATTTAAGGTTAGAGAAAATTATTGTGTTATCTTCTGTTAGTAATATTCGCCAGTCTATGATATTTTCGATCTAGCAGCAAACACTAGTCCTGGGTCCCAAGGTAAATGCAGCACCTTTGTAGATCTTTCTAGTTTATTTCTCTTTTACCTAAATTTTGGTCAGTAATTTTTAAGCCGTGCGTCCGGAACTTAGGAACTTAGGAAGAGCTATCTTCTGCTCTGATTTTTGAAACGTTTTACTTTCAGATTGCTTCTTATACCATAGAAGGTACCTTTTAGAGATCTCCTGGTGCTCACCTTGGGAGCTGACTCATCCGCTAAAATCTTCCAAACTCAGATTCAGAATTTATATGATGGTTTTGTGAGTTCCTCTAATGTGACTGGTTAAACCAAAATCTGACAGCATATAAGAAGCAACTAACTTTTTGACTAACCTTTTGGAACAGGGTCGTTCATCGTTGCCCTTGCACATTCTTTGATGAGTTGGTAGATTTATTTCAGGTCTTTCATTTACCTTACAGCTATTTGCAAGTTTACTGCAATTGTCTTGTAGTAACTCTTCAAGTAATTCTTGGATTGGTTTTACTTAATCATTCATGAATCCTGAATCAATCATCGTAAACCTACTGAAGTACTGATGTAACTGTTCTTAACACCTTTCGCCCAATCGATTGCGCCTCACACAATGAATGAAAACATCTACCACTGTATCCTATCAAATCTATTCTGGATGCATACAGTCCACTTGGCTCAATTGTACTAGATGACCTCGTGATGTCCGAGGCTAGCAAAAATAGTAAAGGCCAGAGAATTTTTACTGCACTTCGTAGGTATGTGTTATCGCTAACACAGAAATCGGGTGTTTTGTCAAACTTTGTTTTTAATAAAAATTACTTAAATTTTTACTTTAATTTATTATAAGTTGTAATCAATAAATAATCGCTCGTTGTTTAAAAGAGTGCACTAGCTTTAGTTTCTTTTAATTGGTTTAATTTGGTAACTACAGCTGTAGTTGGCAACGTTCACTTAATTGACCTTCTATACAATACGTTGTAAAACAGTAGACGGTTCATGTAACAGTAAACTCTGTGGATATTTTTTTTTGTTCAATAAATTGTACCATTTCTTTGTTTTTACGATTATGCGTTGCACCTTTTCCGCGTAAGCGACGCCGAGGACTATTTTATACTAATTAATAGTTTTTGAATAAGACATTATGCTCAACTTAACCTGAAAACTTGTTGATTTAGTAAGTATCCTGATTTATAAAAGTACTGGTCAAATACCGCATCGTTTGAAACTAATATACAATTTGGAATATGTATAAACCGTTTTGAATTGAGAAATTATTCACAGTAGCCAAAAAATTATCGATACATCATTCACAGATACCTCATAAGTTTTTATTATTTTCAAACATTGATGCTGTTTGGAAATAACAATAATTTGCATCCAGGAACACATTGGTATTACGTGTAATGCTTCCCAAACTACTTAGAACGAGTTCTAGGCATTGCTGGGTTTGAATTATTTATTTGAGAATTCACGTTATGCTGCATTTCCGAAAATATACATTTTCACATACCGTGGAATCTGTACTATTTGAATTATATAACATTACGAGATTTACATCTCGGTTGAAATACAGCATCTTATGAAATTGCTTCTTGCCGGGTATTCCACGGCAAAGGATTAAGAAATCTCCACTCGAATTTCTTTCGCAGCTTTTGCAAACGCGTGACCTAATTAGACGGGCTGAGGGAGACGTGTTTTAGCAATTAAATTAATTCATTTCAATTCAAGTCTGGTTTAACGCTAGCTACTAATTTTACAATGTTTTTGTAACAGAAATAAATTGAAATCCTTTACTGAGCTTTCCAACTGAGATGTTTTAAATTCATTTTAGTCACAGAGTAACTATAGATTCATGGTACCAAAATAAGACAACTTAACCCGGGTATAGCCAAAACATCATCCAAATTCTTTTTAAAAATTAATTCTGCAGATAGCAATAGAACTATGTGACCAATAGATATAATATTTGGCATGGGTATTGCCATAACAAAATATCACTATTAAGATGACTTTACCTACCACTGAGGTGACAGAAATCCCAAATATTACAGAATAGCGCTATAAAACATTCGCAAACACCTTATATTCCAAACGTTACTGACAAAATTAGACGAATTAAAAAATTTAAAACTTAAACACTTTGCCGACAGATAAGTTTTTATTTCGGCACAGCCTGCCAAGGTATTGCTTTCAACCTCAACAATTATTAGAAATTATCAATGGTTGCGGCAACCGCTCAATGAATCGCAACCAACCTAAAATCAGGTGAAAGATCTCATCCAATTGTATAACTTTTGTGAAGATAGCAACAACCCTGAGGTTAAAGCAAAGACGGAAAATTAATAAAAGTCAAGCATATTACGCCAGATGCACGCGTAGTAGTAGTATATGAAGGCAAATAACTGAAAAGCTTTTAAGCGATGATGGTCGCCTTTTTTGTACGTTTGTCGATTTGTATTCAAGTTACCAGTAATAGACGCTAAGCAGTTTAGTAGTTACCCTGTCGCAGTAGTGTAGTGGCACAGTACTATACTGCCAAGCTTGAGGTGGCAAGTTCAAATCTCGATCTCGGTAAGATTTATTTTTTAATTATCAAAAGATGTAGATGTAAATTTCTAATCCTTGTCACATTTATATCTAAAATGCTACTCTCTCTTTCCCATTCAGCACTCTCCGCTAACGGTGTGGATAAATCTCCGACTCGATCTTCTACTTCCTTTGCAAGCTATAACTTTGTAATTCGTTGCGACGTCGCAGCTCACCCTTCCAACGTTTCCTATGCTATTCTACATTTCTCTTTCCCTTGGTCAGTATCTATACATTTGCTTTATGTGTTGCAGTAGCGGCTGCCTCCTTAGAGGTTTAGAGTTGCTAGCCTCCCACCATCAGCAGTCTATATGGCACTTGAAAGCAGTAAATATTTTATAATTTAAAATATCTTTTATTATCTATCTTACCGTTATAATATAATAAAGTTTAAGTAATTAAATCCCGAAGTAATTATTCGATACCGCTTAAAACATTTAAAACAACATCCACGAAGTATGTCATCATAACATCAGTTATCTGTCAACACACTCACTCGTATCAATGCAGCGAGTGGCTGGCAGCTGATGAGCACGATCCGAAATAGGGCCCAAACCTGTATGACAATTATGGGCAGATATGTATAATACAATATCAGTAGGCTTCGAAATGTCAAAGACAAATTACTGAACAATTGTAAATTTGAGAATGGAAAAGTTTGGACAAAATAAACTCGAGAAGTAATATTAATGATTCTGTATTTTACACTTTTAAGAACGGACTAACGCTCCCTTAACCTTTTCATTGGCAGATGACATAAGACAATTATATTTTCGTGATGTACGCCACTGGAATTGTCAGGGTAATAAGGTATCTCAATTTCTCCTATTTAGCTGCCAGAAATTCTCGATACTGTAGCACTTTACCGCCTATCATCACCATGATCTTCGTAAGCTTTAACAATTATTGCTCTGTCTTCAAAAGTAATTTTATTACCTTCTTCAAGAGATGTTTGTTAAAACTGATGCTGTATATCCAGAGCTTGCTATTTTTATCAAAATCATAGCCTATTAAATTATTGAATTTTGAAACCTGCTTTCATGAAGTTTAATCCGTTTTCACTTGTATGAAATCGGTTTTCGTAAAGGTAAATTTAAATTCCGTGTGAAATTTTATCTCATTAATAAAAATGTACATTTCGTTTGTGTGAAATTTCTTTTCAAAGGTGTAAAATAAGTTGTAAAAGGTATATTTTAGACGTTGCTATGACCCAAAATTGATATAGTAAATGTAATTATTTGTTTGTTTGTTTGAACTAATGAAATAATGCTAAAATCTCTATTTGTTCCAGTTCTTTGTCTTGGATAGTAAATAATTATGAATCACATCCCCGATCGGACTTTCTTCGTCCCAGATTGGAGTTGCTTCCTTCAGCGTCATCTAACGGCGGTGGTACAAACTTTACTGCTATAGGATACAAAACGATTATTTATCCATTTTAATAAAAGAACTGATCCAAATAAGGGTTACGTTGGTATCCTTTATCTAATAGACGTGTCTGTCTGGGACGCTATTTTTTCCGGGACGCTGTTTTGTCCGGGACGCTGTTTCAGCAACCAAACCGTAAGAGATAGAGAAAAAAGTTATGAAAGTTATATGTTTGGAATGGTCATGTCAGGTCAGGAACCGAATTTCAGTCACGTGACACTTCCGGTTTTCGAGAAATCACAAAAAGACCGTTTTTCAAATAGAACGCGTATTAAATAAAAACTGGTTCGGCCGCCAAACGTAGCTGCGACCCTCTGCGCCTTAAATCCTCAATCGGTTAGGCAACCACTTTGACACCTTCCAGGTCTGGGTGGTTGCCTAACCGATCGAGGTTTGAAGGCGCGTTAAATGAGACATTTGTCTCACTGGACTGCTAGTTAAATAATAATAGATTAATAGTTTTAGATTAGAATTTTATTTTTTACTTCCTAGAAGCCGTTCTACAGTTTCTTTGTAATTGTCAGGTCATTTTTTTATTACCATAGTTCCGTGACCATTTGGAGCCGTTTTGGTACAAAGTTGGTGAGTTTGCCTGTATATCGGTTCCGTTTCAGCCATATTTTATCGCATAACGCTTCAGCTATTTGCATTTCAAAAATCATAACACGAACATAGTTTTTGATTTTATTTAAAGGTTTAGCGTAGCGCTCTAATCTCTATGCCGCTGTTTGTGCAGCTGTTTGCCCCATCACGTATAAGAACGCTCGTTTACAGCATTTTCGTAAACACAGTCAATGAGAGCAAGAAGGATATCTTCTTAAATAATTTTAACTTCTGCCGCAGTCTACCGATATAGCGTATTGTCAAGCTGTTGCGAGCTGCGTTTTGATTGGTTACATCTGCATGTGGCAGACAGCGCGTTTGGGCGCAAATCTCGCTTTAGCGTTTGTTTAAGATTAGTCAGTCTCCAGCCGGGGTCTTAAGCGCGTCTCTGCGAGCGTCTTGGTTCTTCAAGGCCGCCGTGCCTTCAGGCACGGCGTCCGGTGTTCGTGCTGTTACAGTTTCTTTACGATTTCTGTGTTGAGACAGACGTTGCTCGGCGAGCTGTGTGAGTAGGTGTTTTGTGTGCCTGGGTGTTTTGTTTCGTTGGTGACGTCCGTATCGTTGGCGTGTACCGCTCTTTAAGAAATTCAGAAGGCCTGTTAAGCTTTACACTCCGACTTTTGGTCGGGACCCATTCTCGCGAGTGTGCCACATAACCGCATGGTAGATTTCTGTGATCGCCAAGGGGGCGTTACACACTTTCCCGAGTAATTAAGGGGATTCTTTGGACGTCACCGAGTTCCACCCACACGACGTCACACGACAGCTGCAGCGATAGTCGCCGCCTGCCTGCCGCAATCAACGTTTACGCTACGAGGCTGAACCGCCTAAAATCAAGGTATTTTGTGCTCCTTTATTTGTACACTAATCGTTCATGTGATGCCGCCAGTTGGCCAGTTTGTGTGACTAATTTAACATATTTGCTAATAACATTTAATCGAAGCACTGTGCGTTCGTTTCTGTATTTCACTTTTGTGTAACTAATTGAAAATGATTGCTAAAAGCATTTAATCGTAGCATTGTGCGTTCATTGTTGCATTTCACTATTGTGTGACTAATTAAACATTTTTGCTAATAACATTTAATCGAAGCATTGTGCGTTTTCTTCTGTATTTCACTTTTGTGTAACTAATTGAAAATGATTGCTAAAAGCATTTAATCGTAGCATTGTGCGTTCATTGTTGCATTTCACTATTGTGTGGCTAATTAAACATATTTGCTAATAACCTTGAACCGAAGCACTGTGGTTTATTTCTGCATTTCACCTTTGTATTATTAACTTAAATATATTTGGTAGTAGCATTTTCTCAAAGCATTGGGTGTTTATTCCTAAATTTACCTGTACATGTTTAAAAGCTATGGTTAGATATGGCGTCCCTAGCTGGGGTTTATTTCTTGTGTTTAGGGTAAACCCTTGTTCCACTGCCAGTGTATTTGTATACGCTGACCACGTCGGCACTACTGTAACTTTCGGCCATGGGTTTGGTCTAATAGATTTGTTTACTGTATTTGACTTATGATTACCCCTTGTATTTGTGCATGCTTGTTTACAGGGTAACTTAGTCACGGTGTCAAGATTGATGTAAGATGAGGCCCGGAAGCGGCGTATAAGCGTTGCAGGTAGGTCGACGCACTTGTCGCTACACTGTTGTCTCCAGCGTTAGTACTTGAGTATTCTACCCCGTTTGGCTTTTAAGGTTCGGTTAAGCGCCGGTTATCCCCTATTGAATCTTGTGGCGCCCATTTATTTTGTAACACCCTATACATAGGGCCACGCTTGTTTTGTGGTGTACCGTTTCTAGGACCACGCCCATCTCCCTGAGCGTATTCGATCGGTGGCCTGTTTTGTGCGATTTTCAGGGTAAGTATGGACGTTTCCCGGACAGGTTTAAGTATTTGGCACTTACTCACTCGTGAGTGTCGTTAAAACAGTTTGATACTGTAACATATTTTAAAAAATCTGAAAATGTAATTAATCACTAATCTAATGATTTGTTGACAATACCTAGAAATACATTTATACTAGTCATAGGAACAACCAGATCTAACAATTGAGCACACTTCCATAAATATTTAAGCATAATGATTGTTGTTCTGTTAATTGTTAGTTATAAAAAAACATAATTGTTTTTCATAATATAACCCCTTAGCTACAATACATTTGCTAAGTTTTTGAAACTACTTGAAACAAGTAGAGAACTGCGTTTGTAGAAGGTCGCATTTGCATCAAAACGCGCACCACGTACTGCGTATGTGATTTCTAATATTTGGAAAAAAGTAATCGCCGGGGGCAAGATATGAAATGTATGAAGTATGAGAGGCCAGCTGCAGTTCTTGCGGCAGTATGTAGAGGCGCATTATCCCGATTTAAGAAAATTCAACGCAAACAAGATTTTCGGTGATCACTACATAATTTTTCAAAGACATGAAGGCAAACTTCGGTACATCAATCAAAAGCTACAGTTTGACGATCGTCAAGAGGAATTATTGCAACTCCACCACTGGATAACTTTTGTCAGCATACTCGAAGTCACAACTATAGATCCCATACCCATCACCCGCAACAATATTAATTATATGCTTTGAAGATTACGCAATAAATTTTCTTAATATAAATCTGCACCAGTCTACCAGTTCTTGCATTTGTTCTTCAGTTAGCAAATAATGTAGTTCACCGATTTACCGGTTTTCTCACACCCAGTTCTGCTGTAAAATATTATCTAATGCGAATAGTTCAATACCATGTTCTTATTAATTTTCTCGATGAGTTATATTCTCATTTTCCTCAAACTAATTTTCGGTAGCACGAACGTTTTCAACACAAATAGTTACTGGAGGTGCTTCAAATCTCCATTTATCTTCTATCGTATACCATCTACGTTTAAATTGACGGTACCAGTAATTAATTATGTATAACGAAGTGCTAAGTCGCCAATCCTCTACATTTGGTCATATTTCAAACTTTTTTTGTAATCGTAGGAAATCATTACCTGAGAAATGTCCCTCGGCACTTCCATAATCTCCAATACTCCAGTGGACAACAAATAACATGTGTTTGATTTGTCTGCATCTACTAAACTTTTAAGTTGGCCCTACGAGAACCGTAGGCCACATTTATATCTGAACTACTTTGCTTCTTTTAAGCCCCTAAGTAAATTCCCAAATGTTTGATATACTCATCTGGGATACCCTGTATAGTATTCCTTTATTTTAAAATTTAGGTTACAAGCAAGACACCAGAACTTTCCTACACAGATATTAATACCAAAACGATGGGCGCCTTGTGTACTGCTAATTCGGAATTAATATCCTGCACGCGATAAAATTTTTCTAAAATTTATTGCATTTGCCCTCGAGGGAAAATTTATGGGCCGCATATTTCGGTTGATCACGAAATGAAAGTCCCTGCATTGGTTATTATCTCTCGATCAGCACCAATGCGAGCGCCACGTCGGAATATAAATTAAAGGCACACGGAGCTGTAAATATCCTGAAACCGAGATAAATCGTGTTATGGCGGAAAGGGATGAGAATGTCAAGGGACAAAACGTGATTTTCGTTGTCACTCCACTGTCAGTGCAAGCTAACACCGACGGCTATAATAAAATTGCAGAACGACAAATACTGCGTTTTTGAATTTGAAAGGTTAGATTACGCTTAAAAGATAAATGACTCATCGTTTCTTGTGCGATCGCGGTTAAGGCTTGCCGCAAAAAAATTAATTTCGCTTTCCCGATCTATCTAGGCCTACTCTTAGTTTTCACGAAAGAATGGCATCTCAATCGCACAAAGAAAAGCCGTTTATATTCTGAATAGGATATCCATCGCCCTAAAATTTTGTCATGACAATTTCGACTGTAAAATACTCAACTTTTATGCATATAGTTGACTGTCTAAGAGATCAGAGGTGGAGAAACCGTGACCTTTTGATGGCTTCGCGGATTTATTACATACCCCACCAACAGTTTTAACTTTGTGAAATTTCGTTTATTTCATATTAGTTATTTTGTTTACTTGATGATTAATATGATTTTGTGATCATTGTAGACAGTAAAAAGTAAAGTTCGGGCAGTTGCCAAATGTGGAGATCGAACCCCGTACCTTGGCACCGCAACGTGAGCTCCCTAACCGCTTGGCCACGCTGGCGATCACTGTAGATAGTTTATAGGACAAATAGACATTATTATGATTTCATTTTTTTACTGTGATCTATCCACACAACTAATTTTTTTGCTCTATCATTCATAGTGTAACTAAGACATTTTAAAGACAAAACAATTTTTTAGTATTTCAAGAAAATGAAACTTACGGTTCCATGAATAAAATTGGTCTTTTTATAAAAGTTACAATAATAAATAGCAAAATCAAGCGAAGAGCATTTGAGTGGTAAACAGAAAGTGTTAGAATTCAAAGACAATGCATCACAGAAGTCACTTAATAGTTTTTACATGTGCGTGCTTACGTTTCTTTCGTTCCATGGGTATATTTAGTGGTGGCATAGTGAATATAGTACAGGCTTGCAATAAGTAAGTCCTCCGTTCAAATCCATGGATAGGCGAAACTTTTTCTGTAGTTCACTGTGGTGGGATGTGTGACCATTCGACGTTGAGTTACAAAGGTAATTGATTATTGTTACGTTCATTTTCACTTTATTTACTAACGTTAGCCCTAGCGATCTAACTCACCTTAGTTTCCCCTAAAAACTACTTAATGGCTTTGCAAATTTAATATAAAGTAGGTGATTTTAGCTGCCACCGTTAACGTTGGGTTGTAGCTACATTAATACGATTGGTTTGAATTTCTCGCATTCGCCCTCCTCGAGTCATGTGAGCTCTCTTAATTTTATTAAGCTTCTCTGAATGTATTATTTCGTTTAATTAGCTTTGGTAATTTACATCCTTACCTGTTTCTAAACCAAAAGTGTCGATTGTGACGTTTTGGAAGTTAATGCCGTAAATAACTTTTCCTCCAATCGTACTAGAACTGTCACATTATTGACAAAATTTTGTTGAACAAAGTCAAACATTCCATTACATCAGCCGTTGCTAGGTAATTTACAATAAAACTGCACAGGAATAATTCAAACATTCCATTACATCAGCCGTTGCTAGGTAATTTACTATTGTACAGGAATAATATTCCCGGCCTAGGCAGGGAATATTCGAGTAGTACTATTTCCTATTTCTTTTAATTACTCATATCGATCGTCGGAAAAAGAGTATGTGTATTGGATTTTGGCGTATCGTCTACACTATTTGGCGAATTTACCATATTGCCGCGTGAACCCTAGCGCGGTCAATTGGGAACATTCTTCTACGGTCACCTTTTCTAGTAATATTTCATTCCTCTATGGTGATAAAACAGCTTATCTCTTTTCTTTTATCTTTCAATTAAACAACAGCAGAATTCGTAAAAACAAACCTTTTGAAATCTTTAAGAGACAAGGACATGAAATTTAGAGGTTCGTACATCGTTATCTTTTTTTAATCTTAAGAAAGGTTGCAGAACCAATTTACACCTAAAGGCTTTTAGGGTATTTCCGTAGTAAAGATTTTAGTGTATTCGTATTGATGAATTTCCGGATTTTTGGATTTCCGGATTTTCATATTCTAGTATATGGATTTATACCTAGATATACTTCTAGATTTGAATTTCTAGTTATTCCATTGGCATTCTAGATTTGTATTTCAGATTATGGTTGCAAGATTGTGGTTTCTAGCTGTTACTTTGGCTCTTCGGACTCGTTGGACGTAGTTAACAACAGATAAACTACAACCCTGTTATTTTAAAATAATTTTGAACACCTGGTGGTTCGAAGATCTCACGTATGATTAGCGAGACTTATTGCTGGTATTCAGCGACGCTATGCGTAGATAAAGTGGTAAAACATAGAACCTAACATTGTGTTATCCTGGAGCTTAAGTTAGACAGCGGCGCCGTGCCCTAAACAAGTCTCGAGGCAGGCGGCTTTTTGAGATTTATTAAATAGATGTAGACCACTTAACAAGTCTCCCCAACTAAGGGTTTTATTACTGAAGAAGACATAAATCCGGAAACTCCGAGGAAATTTCTACAAACGCATTAATCTTCTGTCAAGTCACATAAGACAACTATCGCAATTCATACCTGAAGGTATAAAACGACATTAGAACAAAGCAAGCAACCGCGGGAAATCTGCACGCCACCACAAAGAGACACCATTAAACTATCGCAAATCGCATCCGAAATTCATCATGATTTTGGATGTCGCCATATTTTTCTTTAGCCCCAGCTTGTGGAAAATCAGTATTTAATATGACAGAAATAAAGCGTCCTCAATTCCAGGAAAACGTTAGCAAAAATGAGGTAGCAAATTAACATTTGCAAAATTTACCAGAAAAGAACCAAAAATAAAAACAAGTAATTCGCTCTACTCACTGGCGCCTGAAGAAGCCTACGTCTGGCTAGACCTGATTTCCGAAGGTGCTAGAAAGAGCAAGGGAAAAAAAAGTTTTGGCTTTTACACTTATTTCTATAAGAGATAAAATGGTTTGTTTGCTCTTTTATACTGTAATAACAACATTAACGAATACAGCATCAAGAGATCCAAAAACGGCTGATCCCCAGCGGGCTGTAAAGATTCAAACGTATGAATAATATGTTGGTGACACTGTAAGTCTATGTCAAATTCGAGGTTAAGTTCTGCGTCAGTTTTGACACAGACTGACGCAAAGCCTAACCTGCTAACCTCGAATTTGACATAGATTTACAGTGCCACCAACATATTATTCATACGTTTGAATTTCTACAGCCCGCTGAGGATCAGTTTTTCTTTTAGCTCTCGATACAAACCAACATTACCTCATAAAGTCAACAATATATAAACCTTCATATTAAAACTGGAAAATGAAAAGCAACATCAGCACTAAGCTGACAGTACTTGAAGCAAGAAACTGCTGCAACCGATATGACGTGCAAAAAGCGTACATACCTTGTGACGTTTCGACCCCTTTACTAAATGAGCCAAAATTATTACCTTGGGTTTAGCTCAAATCGGAAAAATACTTTCACTCAAATATATGATAGATCAGTAAAAATACTGGATAATTTTCAAAATATATATGATGTTTATAAATGTGTACATCAATAAGGCAAAAATAAAGTTATACATTAGTAGTGTTCAGCCCTCAGGGTTTCCACTTGGTATAGTATTTCCGGAGAACTTCCCCTGCATCTTATTACCCAATAAAACGAGATTACGACAATATTGGGTGATTACAAGCCCAGTCCGCGTGGAATTGCGGCAGCTAGTCGAGAGGGCGTAGGTTATTTCCGGATTGTCCGTTACACCTTGCAAGCGTTTGATAACCTCAAAGGGGACGAAATACCTAAGCGCCACCACTTTGCTATTGATAATACTGAGCGATTTCTTTTTTTACTTTATTTATTTATTAACGGCATACACCATTTACATTAAAATAAAAATTAACTTTGAATATACACAACAACAAATACGTGCTAATAACAAAAGTTTTATGATAATTAGGAAAACATAAATATATTAAACATTCTGTAAATTGTTCACGTGGTTTTTAAATGAAACAAAGCTCTCAGAAAAAAATTCCAACTCAGTCTGACACTTAATGTAGTTTCTCTGCATTCTGGTAATGGGATTATTTATTCCATTAACTAATTTAAATAGGAAACATATGTCTATAGACTTCCTACGTGAGAAAAGAGAAGTCAGGTTTAATTCTTGGCGAAGCTGAGGGTAATTGATTAGAGTTAGGTCATAGCCCTTGCGGTAAGCATATATTCTTAAGAACTTATTTTGAATACGTTCAATCTTATCGATGTGTTTTATAATGTGGTGCCCAAATAATTGATCCGTATTCAAGGGAAGGACGTACCAGAGTGCAAAAAAGTGTTCTAAGTATATTTGGTGAGAACTGTCGACTATTCCTTGTTATAAAACCCAGATTTCTTAAAGCCAAGTTGGTAATTTTCTCTACATGTCTACTAAAGCTAAGGTTCTTATCTAGTAAGATTCCAAGATCCCTCGCTACGTCAACCTTTCTCAAAACTTCATCGTTAAATGAGTATTCTGATAAGTTATTTTGGCTCTTAGTAAAGCTCATAGAAAAACATTTAGCAACATTGATATCCAATTGATTAACTGAGCACCATTTAAGAAAGCTATTAATGTCCAACTGTAAAAGAGGAACATTATCGGAACCATTAATTTCCCGGAAAATCTTTAAGTCGTCAGCAAATAGTAGAAAATTGGAGTTTGTAATGTACCTGTCCAAATCATTCACAAAAATATAAGAGTAACGGTCCACAATGAGACCCTTGCGGTACTCCGGACAGCACAGGGAAGACTGGCGATAAGAAATTATTAATGCGAACACATTGGAAGCGATCGGTCAAGAAACTGTGTAGTCACTCAGCATTTATCCCCATGTCAAGCATCTTTTTAACTAAAAGACCATGACTAACCCTGTCAAACGCCTTGAAAAAGTCAGTATAAATACTATCAACCTGAGATCTGCTTTCCAGGGCATCCAACAGGTAATTGGTGTATATTAATAGGTTTGTAGTAGTCGATTTATAGGGACAAAAACCATGCTCCTGAATTATAGTATTTTTTAATCGGGTAGACATATAATTGGTTATCAATTTATCTAACATTTTAGGAATGGTTGATTGTATACATATGCCTCTATAGTTGCTAACACCTTCAAGATTACCTGACTTAAATATAGCAGTAATGTAACTGTTCTTCCAAAACTGTGGGAATTCTCCAGAATGTAGTGATAAGTTAAAAATAGTCTGAATGGGTTTGGATAAAGTACAACCACAATTTTTTAATAGTAGAGACGGTATTCCATCAGGTCCAGTAGAGATTTTATCTGGTAGCTTGGAAATGGCATCAAATACTTCAGTAACGCTAAAACAAGAAACCAAGAAATTATCACAAACATGCACTGTGTTTGTGTAATCTAGAATCTGCAAATTCAAGTTATCTGCTTTATACATATTAGAAAAAAACTCTGCAAAGATATTTACAGAATCATGACCTGAATGACCAGTCGCCTTCTTGAAAAACATCTGAACTGGATACCCATCAGATCTTTTTAATTTATCAATATGCTTCCAAAATGAAGCAGGATCGACATAGAGACGATTCTCAATATTTTGCATAAAAGACTTATAGCATTGTAAAGATAATGTTTTACATTGAGAGCGTAAGTTAGCAAATATAACATAGTCCTCATTACTATTACTAAGCTTAAAATTTCTGTGAGCTCTTTTCTTTTTGATGGTCAGGCTCTATAGTTCTCTTGAAAACCAGATTGGAAATGTTGAGGGCTTATAAGAACTAACTGGTAGAAACAAATTAATTCCTGAATCCATCATAGAATTGTCCAAGCGCTAAATTAATATTATCCGCATTTTTAAAGTCATAATATGTTACCTCACTATTTAAATTACTGGTTGGCGAATTGACAGGAATTTGTATTAAGTAGGCTATTTTCAATTAGTCGATCTATGGCATTATCAACCTTAACATCTGGGTCGTGTGAGAAAACGAGATCTAAGTATACATTATGATTTTTGCTTATGTTATTAACCTGATTGAGATTAAGAAACGAAAAACTATCACAAACAATATTGGCGCTTGAGGAGTGTGCACAATCGACTCCAATGCCGTATTGGTAGTTTATCCAAGTAGCTTCAGGCAAATTATAATCGCCTGCTAATATCATATTATATCCCGGATAAGCAGCAGCAATATCTTCAACTGACTGGCAGTGTTGATTGTAGATATCTTCCCTGGACTGTGGTGGGATATAAACAGCACCTAGTATAAATTTCTGTTTGCCTTTCAAAACAAATGAAACAAATAGGTGTTCTACAGAATTATGGTTCGGCGTTATAATACGCGAAGGAATCGAATTTCTAACAGCTATCAGCACTCCACCTCCCCCTTCCTTGTTACTGGTAAGAGCACTGCGATCAAGTCTGTACACAACAAGGTTATCAAAATTAATTTTACTGGTAAGAATATCTGAATTTAGCCAAGTTTCAATCAGTCACACACTGATACGGTACTTTTAAGAAGATCTATTTTAGTTTTAATACCACCAACATTTTGAAAATAACAATTTATGTTGTGTCGTTTTTTGAAACACGGGACGTTGCTTTTACAATTTAAATATCCCATTAATGTATTTTAAACGAATATCCTTCTTGCCACCATCTATCTGTTTTTGAAATTCTTCCTTTACTTGCTTAAGGTAGTCTTGTTGCATCTTTGTTCTGTCCGCACTGATTTGAAATACTGAACTTTTTAGCTTGAATGAGGATCGAAGTGGTTGTTGACTGAGCTGCTATCTAGAGTGACTTTCATTGGTCTAGGTCTACCTCCAGTAAATTTACCAACACGCTGTACCTTCACAATATTTTTTTCAGTGAGCGTTACATTAACTAACTTAAGACACCTCACCTACAATGTTGAGATCTGCGGAAATACGTTCTGTAAAACTTTCAGCCGTTGATTCAGTAGCATTATCAATCATTATGTTCTTTTCTCTCCAAACACGGTCACTAATTTCACTACAGATGGTTTCACTATCGCACAGCTCATGTTTCGCCGCCTTTAGGTCCTCTACTTTCCTCCTCACTGCAGTGACTTCACCTTGCAGATTTTTTATCTGCCTCAGTAGGTAATGCACACTTTTGAATGCCTGCTTGCACTCAGCACAAAAGAAAAAAGTACCCCTCTTCTGAAGTACTACAGCCCGATATTCCGTAGCAGCTAAAGCAGAACAGTTTTTTCTTTTATATTATTATAGTGAAAAGAGGCTCTGCAACTGTCACAGATGATTTTGTCTTCATTTTCACGAAATAAGCAGCTGACAAACATTACAGTTATCCGCCATAACCTCACGTTGAATAAACAATTAACAGAATTTTCCTTAATATTATTCCCAAGTTGAAAAGACTACACACCAGGATATAAAACTTTTTCAAAATGATTACGTAAGCATAACCAGTGATTAACTAGAACAACTTCTTTTAAAGATCACAAAATTTCCAGAGCACATGGATGCCAAGGTTAAAAGTCATATGTTATATCTAATACTTAAAAGTCGAAAGAGAACATCACCTGCAGTTGTGTTGTTGATACTGATGCAGCGAAGTTCTTCCTTGCGCTGAACCGAATGGAACTTACGTTAAGTGATTTCCTACAGCTAGAACCGCTTACACTTAAATACAGGAAAGACGGCATGCAACAACCGTCAAATTCAAAGAAAACATAGGATAACTAAAATTCAATATATTAATGTCAAAACACTAAAATTACTATTTACAATGATCACATCTGTCTCATTTATTCACTCCTAAGTTCTACATGACGTCACGGTGTTTTACAAACTGCTAAATATTCTCATTCAATAATCTTAATTTAACTATTTATAGGATTATGAATGCCTGAAATGATCATGAGTATTTATAAACTGCTAAATATTCTCATTCGGTAATCTTAATTTAACTATTTACAAGAGTATGAATTCGTCAAACGATCATTACTGTAAAAGGTTATTCAAACGTGCGCCATTGTAATTTGCTTCGATTGGTTCCGTAAATTAAATCCTGCAAAGCGGATTGAGAAGATATTTCTGGAAATTACAACCGTCGTGGTCAAAACAAGTACACTTGGTACGAACTAGCTTAAATGCCGCAACTGAATGAGTTCTCTGCCGAAAACTATGCCAGACCCTTATAAAGGATCTGAAAGCTGATTGCGGCGGAGTATAATGAGGTGTTGACAACTATTGGTTGAAAATGGAGCAGACGATTAATTCGGCAATGTGCTTGAGTAAATCGCTACGAGGTTTGCGAGAAACAATTTACTATTGAATACCTGTTAATTAAGTGGCTCATATATAAATCTTGAAATGACTTTTACCACCTTTTTAATGGCCTAACGAGCGCTTTGATTGACATCTCAAAATTATCTGTTCAACGTGTGTGTTCTATGGCTCATATCTTAATCTTGAAGTGACTTTTACTGCCTTTTTGACTGATTTATGAGGCAGCAGCTGGTCGTTTAGAGACGTAATGCATTATTCACCTGTCTCTCTGTCTTGTTTGAGTAATTTACGAGACAGCGACTTGTTGAACACGTGGATAATGGTTTGGGAGTATGAGCTGCAGAAACTTTAAGATTCATCTAACTATCTTAGAAGAAAATTGACAATTGAATATGAAGATTTTATTTTCGATAAATTTATTAAATTCGGCATAAAAAGTGTTAGAATACTTTTTAACGAAGGTTGTGTAAGATAAATAACAAGTGCGCCAAATAACCAAAAATGAAAATGTAAAATTTGTGTTTTTTTCTTTATAACAGAAATTAACAGATAAGCGATATCCCAATGGTGGAACTCAAACATCTGGCACTCTGTATATCTATTTTTAGACCAAGCTTTACACGTATTTCTCTTTTCATTCGTATTTTATATGCCAAAGCATTAAGTATTTATTCACTTGTGAATAACCTACTATGAAACTACAAACAACCTGAATTTGTTCATAGGAAATGCTACTGGATAGAAATACTAATGGGATAGGTGCTCCATAATTTAAGTTGCTCTCTCAGCTTAAAAGGAAAAGGGAAAGGAAAAAAAAGATTAAATTTTTTCTATACTGTACAACATAATGAACCTCATACCTACGTATTACCGACAAAATTTTAAAAAGAAGGAGTTTCCTACGCTAAACGAATTACTGATCGAACTCAACCTCTGATATCGGCTACAGCTACACAATCCAAGGCACGTATGCCAGAAGTCGTGGAATTACATCACCCTAGGAAAGCAAAAGCAAGTCACATAAATAGAAAATTAAGAAAGTTCCTTGATACTCAATCGTTCGCAAAGCACCGACTCTGTATCTTGTTTTAGAATATTAACTACTTTACGGCTTTCAGAGCCTTTACTACAAAAATGCAATCTCCTGGACACCTTAAATTGTACTGTAACCCAAATTCATTAATAATGTTAATCAAAGGTCCAATAAAACCAGATATAAAACAATAACGCAAGGTATACATATATGCAACTAACCCTATATATAAATGCAAATTAATAATAATAATGTTTATGTATATTATAACAGATTTCAGATACAATCCAAATATAGTGTTTTAAATAAAACAATAACTCGTGAAACCACGATTTTGTACTCACTACGTGTGTCGCCTGTATCCTTTAGCCTACAAACTTTAGTAAAAAAATTGACTATAATGCAGGCTAAAAGTAATAGACGTTGATTTAAATTTGTTATTTATTTGAACGCTCAAGTGATTAACGAACACATGTATTTGTTGAAAGTGTATTGCCTTGGGCATGCTTTTTGCGTTTTTAACTGGAACATTTTTAACACAACGGTTTCTAAACTGTCAGTGGCAGACATACAAAACATGTAGGGGTTTTAATAACTTTCCATAACAGCGCCCCTACGCTGGAATGTGGCCTGTTACAGGAACTTGAAATGCGAAATTAAACAAAACTAAAAAGTGGTAAACGTGGTTTTAAATATTTTTTATTGTAATATAAATCGATTCTACACGAATGTACTCTTTCAATAAAATATAGCATTTAATAATATATATAGTGTATAAATGCTTTACGTACCATAGGGTTTTCAATGGTAATTTTCCTTATATGAAAATATTTGCTTCCCTAATTATTTTAGAGCAAACTTGACTGAAGTTTTTTGTAGTGCCAAAAATTTTGTATCAACTAATACCTCGTTTGTCATTTTACATTGCGGAATACCAAAACACTAAAACTATTAAAATTACCATTATCACAAAAATTAGTGGTGCCTTGAAATTATTGAAACAAATAGCCACTTACGACATGTGTTAAAAAAATACTGTCATTAAAAATATCAGTCTAATTTTTAGAGAGTGTAATAACAAATGCTCAATACTTCAATTATCTTAATGTCTTCAATTT
Source organism: Agriotes lineatus (assembly GCA_940337035.1). Taxonomy (NCBI): domain Eukaryota; kingdom Metazoa; phylum Arthropoda; class Insecta; order Coleoptera; family Elateridae; genus Agriotes; species Agriotes lineatus. The sequence goes on along the minus strand of CALNHX010009534.1, from coordinate 25,260 downwards.
TTTGTTGTACAAAACGTAAAATAATAAACAATGGCATGAGTAGATACAGAATTTTATTCTTATGTACAAGTTCGCTCTAAAATAATTAAAGAAGCAAATATTTGTGCCACCCTTAAACGAGGGATGGGCACAGCCCTAGCTAGCTCTAACTCGCGGTAAAAAATATGATGTGAGTAAGGAAAAGGTAGCGATCCTTAGGGTTAAATAAAATCTTTATGAAGCAACAAAATTTTGGGCGCCTGTCGTTAAACACAACAAGAAAACAAATCTTGCTACAGATCAAATCACCGCCTACCATATAAGCCTATTACTTCAACTAACTAAAAAACAATCGAGCCAATTCATGTATAGTCGTAGCATAAATATACAAATATAATATAAACCAGTAACAGTAAATAGACTTTTAATATTCAACAACGGTGTATCAAATATTCAGCATAAATAAAGCTGTAGGCTCAACTAGGCCCAGAATGAGTAATTAACAAATAATTGAATTTGGAGTCACCCCCTACGTTTTCATTATATTCTCATGACTTTGTAGACAACGGCAAACAAATTCAGAAATATCTATATAAATACTGAAAAAATGCACATACAACATCAGCATGATATAAGAAAAAGTACAATTTAGTTTCTTGTCTCACTCCATTCACTAACATTTAATGTTTCTTCTGCTTTTCCTTGCAATCCATCGATTGGTTTGCAGCGCTCTAATTGTTTCTGTCACTGTAAATTCTTTTCATCTCACTGTTTGTGTCAGTTCCAGTGTATGTTACAGTTAGTTTGTAGTTTTAGCATCTAATATTAGAATTGGCTAAATATGTTCTATTTCAAGTAGCTTATTGAATCAATTTTCCCCTGGAGTATAGACAACTCTAGCTACATTTTTAAAATTTTGAAATTTTACAGTTGCTTTGTTCTGTCTGTGTTCCCACATTTGCATTCCAATAGTTTTTGTTGGGCCATATCTTTTTTGAGTAATTCCAAGAGATAGTGATTTGCTTTTTCTTAATTTTTTACAGCCTGCTCTGCCCTAGTTTCGAACGAGAGAGGTTGTGCCTTATGGTTTTTATGATTCACTAAAGCTTGGTACAGATAGCTCTGAATGCAGGATTTGGAAGCATCGAAATTTCTTGAACGCGCTGATAATTTTTGGTTTATATTACCTCCGTTCGCCGACTTGCTAGCACTCTTGTGAGAAGCATGTGGCATACTTAAAGGCTGCACTTCATCTTAAAGGTTAGTGGTCGTTATATACCTTGCACCGTTGTACACTGTGCTTCCATTTGTATGTTTTTATATTCTGATCTATCTTCTGTTAGAAGGTTTTTAAAGTACTTTTCCCATGATTGTGGTGTAATGGTCGCAATAATATTATTTTTTCTGTCCGTTCTTAAGATTTTAATGAATCTCTAACTCTCTGAACTTTTCATTCCCCAAAGGTAGGTGTTTATTCTATTACAATTCCTTTCCCAACTTTCGTTCTTTTTTTACATATTCTTTTCCTTACTTTCGCCTGTGCTGCTCTATAGCTTACTTTATCGGTGTCTGTTTTTGGTGTCAGGTACTTTTGGTATTTATTTCTCTTCTCTTTTATCTCTTCCTCAATTTGTGCTTTTTTGTTCTATTATTTGGTTCATACAATCCGATAGCTTCTCGGGCTGCTGCCTTTATGCACTTTTTGATATGTAAATAGTGTTATTAAATGTTAGCACTATTATCGTCTCCTAATTTTTCATCTAACCTCCTCTTATAGAGTATCCTTACAATCACTTGTCTAGACTATCTAAATTGTCTGTTTCCCTAAATCCGTTGTGTTATATTCCCTTGCTTCCTCAAGTGTTAGTTTTTCTCTCCTACACTATTTTCGTCCTAAGGAAGTGATAATCGCTACCACATGTGGCGCTCCTATACACTATAACTTCGTGAATTTTTAATTTTGTTGTTTGTTTTGTTATTGCCTAATCTATTATTGATTTTAAGTTTCTGGTGGATTGTGTCCAAGTATATTGGTGTATATAATGATGTTGCTAAAATCCATTTTCTATTCACAGCTCGTGTTGTTTATATAGAGACATCAATCTACCTTCGTTGTCATTTACTGCATCTTCCCCAAATCTACCCACTACTTTGTCCTGATTCTTCTTCCCGGTTCTACTGTTCAAATTCCCCAACTCTCTTGATTTACCAATTTTATTAATTTCCATATTTAGTTCCTCGAAGAACTCATCCTTCACACCTAGTAGAGAATCTTCATTCGCGGCATATACTCCTAAAATAGTCACCTTATATCCCAGCATACTTAGATTAACTTTTATTATTCTTTCACTTATCGCTTCTCAATTTGTTATAAATGTTCTGAATTTTCTATGAATAATTATCGATACTCCTTGTTGCGCTCGTCTGTCTCTTGATACTCCACTATTGTTTGGGTTTTTTAACATACTTTCTTTTACGAGGCTCGAGGAGTTAGCCCGACGCCTCAACCCCCAGCTGGAAGACCTGATCAGTTTTTGTTTCACGGTGGGTACTTTCTTTCCCCACTACCCTTCGAATATGCTGGATTGCATACCCGACGAGCTTCCCCCAATTCCCATGGGGACTCACCCGATGGAGGTAACTAGCAAATCCCCGCACGGGATTATATGCCATTTGTTATGATATTTAATGTTATTGACTGCACTATAAGAGCATATCGATAGACGTTGTTGTTGATAATAAATTCGATTATTAGCTCCAGCTGATGGTGTTATTTTTGGAAGTTTGGTGTATCTCAACTTTGGAGAGGTTTGACCCAAGGATTTCCACTGTGTCGAGAAGCGGGCGCCCTTTTTCTCGATAGTATCTCTTTTACTTAAGCATAGTTTCTTCGCTTCACTGAAACCCCGACCTTCACGGCGAGTTGGCCAACCTATGCCGATATCTACCAGCTGACAAAACACCTGCTACAACTTTCGTCAACAGGTAAAACTAACCCTTCGTTCATTTCTCATACGTATTCCGTTAATTTAGTTGTATGATATTTCAGAGTTACCTGTTATTTGACCAGAGTTCTTTTGCATTATTGGCTGTTCTGTTGACTGAGTTTCTTAACTTTCTTTGTCTTCATCTTTTTAACGTTTTTGTATTGTCTTCTCTCTTCGATTAGTTTTATTACTATATCGTTTATCCACAGTTTACGTGATTCGTTCTTTGATAAGTCTAGGTTTTCTATTGCTGCTGTGATAATAGCATTTTAGTTGTTCCCATTTCTTATTTATAGTTACAGCAGAAGTTTCTTCGTCTTTGTTTAGTTTTTGGTTGACCGGTTGGTCTGCTATAACCAGTCCTTTTCTTGTACAGAAGTCTATTAATCACTGCCCTATTTTGTTTCTTTTACCGTACCTCCCAATTGCATTATCTTCTTTTCCTTCTCCCATAACTGCATTCCAGTCACCTAGTAATCAAATGATCTTTCTTCCTTATGTTAATGCTTATGTTCAAATACTTATTCTATTTCTTCGTATTTTTCTTCTATTTCTTCATCAGAATAGCCCGTTATTGGCATATACTGTAATGGCCTTAGGCCCACGACTCGACTCTGCTAGCAGTGCAAATTAATGAACATTTCAATAAGCACGGAGTTGGGGTGTTTTATGTAACTGCAATGATAAGTTTAAGATTCAAACGATAAATGCATTAGTAAAGATATGCCATAATAAAGTAATTAAGTAAGGGACGCAAAAGGCAAGCTTGTTTTTACAGGGGTCGAGGTTGACTCGCAAATAAATTAAATAATAGGTTTGTGCACAATGAATAGCCGAACCGAAAGAAATTAATAGTCACAAAAAGGTTTGCTATGTGAAAGTAAAATAAGCGTAGTTTCAATAAAGCTAGCCAGTGATATTTGTAAGGATTCTAAAAAGGTAAGGAAGCCTGAATAAAATAACAGTACATTGCAATAGAGTAATCTGAAGAAAGCAGGGAGAAGGACATGCAAAAGCAATTGAGAAGCAATAAACTCTATAATTAAACAGTGCATTTAACGTGAGTGAAAAAGCGGAGCAAATAATATAACGTGTTTATGTGTGGCGCAAATAAACGATTTTTAAATATAAGAAACAGACAATATTTAGTTTGTAAGAAATTTGAAAATTTGAAATTATGTAATCAAACTTATTGCCATTATGTACTTAAATTAACCAAAACATATTTCCGTTTGTATTGTAACCATAGCAATAGATTCTAATTTGTTTTAATAAGGGAGAACAAATGAATAATTAAATTAAGCTTGACAGTGTAAATTGTGCTCCACTTTAATTATATTTTTAATGCAATAAATGAGCATTTTTCAAGCCGAAAAGTTTACCCTATTATTATGTGCATATCCAAGTTTGAGTGGTATCGTTTATGAAGGTTTCCGCCACCAAAAATTTAAAAAAAATTCAAGACCGTTCCCGAGGATTTGCCAGCCGATCCAGCTCGAGATTTCGACAACTGCGTCCAGCCAAGATAGCAATACTAAGCCAGAGGCTTGTACTGCAACACAGTGGGCAGGGCTGCAGGAGTGCTACCGGCAGCTTCAACAGTGAGGAAAGCCGTTCCAGGGCTAGAAACACAACCAGGGGTCGTCTCCGAGCACCGAAGCAGTTCCGCCGCTATAAGGTACCCAAATTTATCTAAAATATCAGTGTTAGCGGATGGAAAATTAAGGTGCATGTGCAAGAAGGCCTTACGGAAGAAGATTTGAGCATTTCCACGGCCACAGCAAAGGCGCAGTTCGAAAAATAAGCGGGTTACCAAATTTGAGGTTATGCAAAGGAATTGAAGCCACAGGAAGCGTCCGATAATTAATGCCTGTAACAAAAGCTGTTAATTACCGCCAAAGTGCAAAGATTTAAATATTTACCGTGCGAATTCTCATAATTACACTGGTTTTAAACATCAAATACCGCAGACTTGCATACGTACTGCATTTTGTAGATTTTTTGACAGTATTTCAAACAATTAGCTACCGTACATTTGAACTAAATGTGGTGAACAGGACCGTATTAGATAATTTGTAATTTGCAATCAACTTGCAACCCAACTGAGTTAAAGAGTTATTGCTTTACTGAGAGCTAGCGTTTTAGAATTGATTGTAGATAAATAAAATATAGAAACGGGCACATAACCATTTATTTTGAACAAGTAAATGAATTACGGGTCATATTTTAACCAGCCTAATAATTTGATAGCAAGCAAAGTTCCGTACACAGTAAAATATTAAATCAGTGAATTGTGCATATTGGATTTTGCTCTAAATTACAATTAAATATTAATTAAAACCCAGTCATTAGAGAGCATCCGTTGCAATATCTCTGCATAATTACTATATCTTCGTTGTTGTTTATCTGCATTCCAACCAACACTATTCTGTCGCTGTAGAGAAGATAGTTTTTTACATTTAGCTTATTCCGAGTATACTGATATCCAGTCTTTCCATTTCAAATATCGCATGTTCTAATTGTCCACACATTCCAAGTGATCTTAGGTACATTCCAAGTTGGCATTTTCAGGAGTTACTTGTCCTAGATATTACGAATTTTAAGTATTTCTTTTGATTTTTAAACTCATCGTTTTCGACTCGTAAAGCAGTCCTTCCCGAAGATCCGATTAGGGGACTATTTTAGTTCCGGTAAATTCTGATTCAGAAGGAGCCATCATTATGTATAATGTATCTGCAGTTAAGAAAATAATATGGTGGTTTCTCCTTGTCTTCCATATCGCAGTGCAGCAGCCGAAAAGATGGTTACCATCTGCCCCTGCTGGTATCTGGTATGTAGCTGTACTAACAATATTTATTTACACCCATATCCAGTACTGCAACAACACGATTTATTGCAAAATTTACTGTTTTTATTAAAAAAATCAACCCCCATGCCTTGAAAATATTTTTAAGGGAATAAAAATAATTGAATTTCCCTACAAGGGTAAAAAAATACAGCGTGGGTTAATTCCATATACGGGATTAAAGTACCACAACGTTAACAAATGCCAATATATTGTGGAATCCAATCGTATTCTGCTTTTAAGGCAAGAGTATTTAAAAAAAGTAAAGGCTTATCAACACCAAAATCGGTCTATACGTATGTGGTTAGACAAGACATGGTATGATACACACAACGTATAGTTAAAAAACAATTGGAATGATGGCTCGCAAACAGCTGTTCTAAACACTGCTCATTCAAGCGGAAAGCGGGTAATTATAATTCATGCCCGTAGCTAATAAAGGTTCAGAGATGCCTGAAATTGTCGGCTAAAAATATTAAAACTTCGAGCGCTGATTATTATCAGGACATGGACGCTGAAATGTTTGAAGATTGGTTCGCTCAACATTTACTTCAAAACATTTCAAAAATACTGTAATGGTTTTATACAAGGTTTCATATCATTCCAGGAAAATTGAAAAAATGCACAATTTATCTGCCCTGAAAGGAAATATTAAGGATTTTTAAAAAATAAAGGTTTATAATCGTCTTCATAGAAAACTGAGACACAATCCCTACGCTTTTATTTTAGTTGTGTAATTGTGCTATTGGTTTCTTCTAATTGCTCCAGTATCGTGGATTTTTTTTATCGAGTTAGGCAATTTTTATACTCAGTTTTATAAAATGCTTAAAACATCCTTCTAACGTTTCAAACTACTTGAAATCGCTATTGAATTCGTTCATTCTTGTCGGTGGCATATTAGGTTTTTATAAGAGTATTAGCAAGCGCTTGCTTCTTGTTTCAACGATATGCGATATGTTTAAGTTCATTTTCGTTGTTAGCAAAGAACTAATACATAATATTTTGAGTAATTATGGACATTGAATAGATATAGAGGCTGTTACAATTTGAGCTCTTGTGTGAAAATGGGCTATACACGGTAGTGCAAAGAGACTGTACTTTAGTTAGCCATAAGCAATATCTAACAATTATTTTTAAGGTAGAATTCGTAGGAAAATTTTGCATATTTTAGTTTACAACAAGTTGCTGAAAACCGGTATTTAGAACGAGCTTTTCTCTGAAAAGTATTTGAATCTCATTGAAGCCCAAGGATAAAATTTATGGAGGGTTTATTAGTATTATTATTACGTGATCATAAGCGCAACAATTGTAATTGACCATAAAAATTAGGCTAAAAATACGTGCCAGTTGGAGCAAATTCTTTTTGCAGGGTTGTAAACTTTATTAGAGATAATTTGCGAGGTGTCGATTGCTTGACTGGCGTGTGAAACCTAGAATTTTCACGAATACATAGCACTATGAAGCGATTATGCATTGTCACGTTCATGTATGTGACTTAGAAGTCGGAATTTAAGAGCTGCTCTGATAGGCTTATTAGAAATTTTGAGAACGCCTTCCGAGTTTTCTTAGTCAAACTGAACTGAGAATTGAGTAGTTAATAAGTAACCTTATAAGACCTAATTTGTTTTGTATATGACAGAAAATAAATGAAATTGTTTATACTTAAGTGTTCTTATTAATCTCGCATCAGTCTTCGTGTACAAGTGTATTCTGGCTAAAAGGATTGTCAGTCACCTCGACTTTGCGACAAAGTTCATATTGGATGAAATTGTTGAGCACCGTGGTTTACTAACAAATTCTATCGGTTTCAAGCTTTTGTTTACATTTAGAATAGTAGGCTGGTAACTAAGTCATAACTGTATCTGTACGGTAATATTCCTATACCGTACATGGCAACCATTATCATACTGCAACCGATAAACTATTAAACAAACCACGGATGTTATGAATCATAACGGCCTTAGATATCTTAAAATCCTCTGCGGCAGTTATGATACTCATAACATTCCTAGATATGTTAATAGCTATTATCGGTTTCAGGATATTAAGCCTTTGTTTACATATACAAAAGTAGGCAGGTAACTAGGTCATAACTTATCTGTAGGGTTAAAGAATATTACCCTACATGGCAACCATAACCATATAGCAACCGATAAACTAATCACGGATGTTATGAATCATAACATTCCTAGATATGTTAATAGCTATTACTGGCTCAATTTTTTATGGTTGTTTAAGAATATAATATAACTTAGGCTAATAGGTTGTATACTTTAAGATTAATTAAATCATCCAATATTCTTGTATTACTTTATTTTTATAGGTGAAATAAACGTTGTTATCGCAGGTAAACGAAAGTAAACCTAAATATAACATCTATTTTGAAATCAGAAAAAAAGAGATCTGATCAACGTCATAAGAGCGTAATATGCCACCCACTGGAATAATCCTATACGCATGTTACACGAAAAAACATAAAAAAATTGCAAATTGTCGCAAATTTCAATTATATCTGCATTCATTTTATCCAGCAATCGTCTACAGCAAGTGTATTCCACTTTCATGAACAATCACATACGATTTGATTGCGGCGTCGACCTAAACCAACATGAATATCAACATGCTTCCACACTAGCAGGCAATTCCGGATAAATATTCCGGAGCACGTGCACGGAATGATTGGAAAATGTATCAGCTGTAGCGGTGCAAATCGAAGCAACCCGCATTGCTGATTCTTTTATGTCGGCATGTAAACGCCACATTATCCATGCCAGCTGGTATAATTATAACAAATTTACACAAAACACGTAAATGCATTCTGCAAACACGTAGAGCTGCTCTTCTAAAGTAATTTGAAAATTCCTGGCAGAGACATTTTCAGTATTTGAACGACTTCCAACTAACCGCGTTATAAACGAACACGGTTCGTTAAAACTTTGTCGCAATTAAAGAGTATTAAAGTATTCTTTCAAGTTTCAGAGAAACGTTAATAGCATATTTGCTCCTTTAAACACCAGTTACTATGTATAATAATAGTCCAATGCAGTTTCGTTTTAAATTTTTGATCACTGCACTTATTTCTTTATTAGCCAGAGTATAACAAATTATATAAATGAACAGTGTGGAAAGCAAATAATATTTTCCTTAGAAAACAACAAAATTTGGTTTAAGTAGAGTGGTTATCACATTTTTTGATAAACCAATTTATTATATTTTTACACATACTTTGTAAATATGATTTTAAAATGTTTTCTAACACAAGACACTACTTAATTAATAAACTTTTGAAATTAGACGGACGACGAAGAACACGTTAGGTCAGTTTAAATATTAGCCGCCGTCACTGCTCCCTTATGCATCTGGATAAGGGCTTAAGGAGACCTCTCAACTGCTTTGCGAGAGCTCAAGTTAACATGCAATCAGCCAGCATAAAGAGCTAGTTTAATGGAGATAATGAGAGGGGTTAGGCAACATACTGCGTTAGTCAAATTTTAGTATAAAACTTAAAATATCACAGCCGCACAAATTAATTTGGAGAATTTCTTGATTTACCGTAAAAGCTTCGAGAAATGAGTAATTTCAGAAGAATGCTCTTCTTCCGCGGTCTAGATATTTTTCATTGCACCATCTTGTTAAAGACAATCGTTAACAACTTACACGGCTTTAAACACAAATTTGTTAAATATTTTGCCATTAAAAAAAACACTCTGTAAGTTTATTAATGAAGTTGCGACTAGTGTGTTTGAATTTATACGACGGCGCAGCCAAAACTGTGACTAACCTTGGCAGCGCATGAACCCCTTTATTTATTCTAAAATGGACGCATTTTACTTAACTTCACTTCGGCGAAAACACCCCACTGTACTTCAGCAACCAGCAACAATTCACAGGTAAATTATAGATTTTCTTACCTTCCTAGGAATACTAACTTGCATTGCTTTTCCAACAGGGTTGACCATCTTTCTGTAGGTTTGCTTTACTTATCCCACTAAAGTAGATAAATTACATTACCTAATTTACATACTTGACAAATATTATACATACAATTCACTTTATTTCTAAGACTCAAATGTTTAAATGATTTAATTCATGTTAACTAACAATTAATATGTACTAAGCTGGATATCAAATTTCTAATTAATAACTTGTTTAAGTCATAATTTCGTATCATTACAATCTTGCTATAGTGGTGTATCCGCAGGCGATTCTGTTTAATTCATCAGCTATGTTTTATAAATAATTTAATAAAAAATATCAGAGTTGATTATGATTTCATTGAATAAAAATGTTAATATTGCGTCAAGATACACGATTGACTTAAATTTTGAGCAGGTAGTATTTGAGGGACGAGTAACTATAGAAGAATGTTAAGAGATTACTTTTAGGTCAATACAAAACCATTTCAAGTTTAGTAAAGATACTGTAACGGCCGAGTTCATGTCATTTTGACATTTAATAATCACTTTGATATTTAACCATTTTTCTGCTAGGAATAGAACTAAATTGTATTTCTTACATTGTAGTAATTAGATTAAGACGTATTATGCATTTAAAATCTACGAGTGTCGCGCGTGAGTTTGTGTGCGAAAACCAGCTGATTTAGTTGTTGAGTGCGGTTATTAATAGAACAGAGAAAGTTATACGCGGGCTTAGAGGCGCGGGGCAGGAATCCGAGGAGTCGCTTGCCAACAAGCGAGAGGTGCGTGTCGCCCGAAGCAAAAGGGACGCCACGCGAATTATAAGTGCCAGCTTGGGGAAGCGTCTCCGAGATACGGCTGCAGTTCATAGCCAGAAGCTGCGGTTCCGGCTGCCGTTCGAGCTTCAAGGAAGCCAGTCGACTTTACCAACACACGGCGCTGATCTCTTGGCTATCTTGCTACAAAATAAACACAAGTTTAGTTACCATAATTACATTTTACGAGTGAAAGTACAGCTCATAAAAATTGGGAAAATTCAGTTTAATTGAATCCAGAGTGGTAAAGATAAACCAACAGATATAGATTGATGAGCAAACCATCAGCCTAGTTTTTTGATATCTGCAATTAGAGAACTTCGAGGAAGTCCTCGCCTGCAGATATATGGTTTCCGAAGCTGTCGACGAGGTCAAGCTTAATGACTTTTGCCGGTTTCCTGAATTAATGGAGGTGATTCTACGTGGAAGAAAGTGCCAAGTGACGAATAGGGGTAATCTAGTAAAATTGTTATATTTTCCAATTTTTCATGTTTTACCGAGGTAGCTATTTATAATAAAAATTTAATGATTGAACTAAAAGAGAAAAATACTTGGCTATTTAAATAAATTGTAAATGACAATTTATCAAATTGGCAGTTTGAATGGCAGCATCTCTAATGGAGAAATAAGGAACCTGCAATATACAAATAACACAAAGAATACACCGCATTTGAAAGAAACATGAATCATGGATGAACTAAAAGAAAATAAAGTAGGACTTGATTTACGTATATATAAAAAATATATTATCCATACTTCATTATCTCATATTATTTACTAGTTTTTACTGTACTTGCTTCAAAATATTAAATATTATGAACGTTCCCAAGTATACATACGTATATTTGTAGCTAGCAACGTAGCTCTTTTGAAATATCAAGAAACTATCACTTCATTAAGCGTAGTATTTATAGATCAGCTTTAACGTTTTCAGCTTTAGTAGTTCTTTCATTTGCGCTTCTTTGTGCTTTCGTCGGAATGATCGAAATAGCAAGCTCTCTGTTGCGGTTTTGCAATAAGAGTCTGTTAGAGACGCGAAAATGTTTTCTTCATACTTTGAAGTGTTACTTCCACGTCAGCTAACTTGAATTAAAATTTGATGTATCCATAAAGTTTTATGCATAAGATGAAGCTTAGTACCAGTAAAATGAATTAAGTATTCAAAATTCTAGCAAGTGACGAATTACTTAGTGAGAATTACCGGAGCAAAATGTTTGTGTGCTGAAATGGTGTTTCCACGTAGTTGAGAAGCTTTCTTTCCCAATGGGCTGGAAAAACTTCTAGGTACGTAAATTACGACGAAGTTAAATTCATTTATGTCGGTAGTTTGATAAAGGTCAGCTGTTGCTAATGTAATTTCACTTGGGTGTAACAAGATGTGAAATTAATTAAAATTAAAGGATGGAATAAATCTCGGTTTCTGAAATTAATTGGATACTCGTAATTTGCAGCAGAAAGTTTAGGTGCGGTTGAAATTATCCATTTAATTGCTCGATAAATTGTGCACTTTATAGCTTCACTGTAGTTTAGCACCATCCCGTCATTTTATGTAAATAAGGGCCAATTGGTTGGCATGTAGACACTGCTTTTAATGTTCAAAACTTATCGTAAATGTTAATGTTTGTCCAACTTAACTACTGTTTTTGACATTTTCATGTTATCGTCATAAAGGAAATTCCCTTTTCAAAACGAAATTGCAGTAATTACATTTTTAAGAAAATGCAATTTGCAGAGTGTGTTTTCCAGTTACCACTCGTGCTTGGAACTTGATTAAATTCTAAGCAAAGCAGTTGCACTTAAAAGCTTCCCTTGCATTACTGGTAATAAGGAAATCACACCGTGTCGCCAGAAACGTATTTACAGTTTACTAGGCGCCATTTATTTTACTTCATGCGGAGACTACTCCATTTTCATTTAAGCTTCCACAATAAGGTCACGAGAACGTTTGAACAGACATTCTCATGAAATGTTATTCTATGACAAGGTAACGCTAAGAAATTGTGTAGACACTTCCCCTGATTTTATTGGCGTGTGTGCTAAACAGTGCAATGAATTTGCATAGAACTTTGGTTTATGCTAGTTCGACGATGATTAGTTATACCTATTAAAATATAGAAGATACATTAACATAGCGAATAAAAGATACAATACAATGGTTACTCCGTTTTTCCTAAAGTAAATATTCAAAGCGGTTCAGAGAATTAATTTATTCAATATACTCAGTATTGCTGTCACTAAATGATGGTAAATGGTGAAATATAGTTTATATGGTTTAAGTATACGAGGTATGTAAATTAAGTGATGAGACTGGCAACGTATCGTTCGATCTGGCAACACTGGCGATGTGGGACTTAGAGGGGTGGTAGGTGAACATGTGATACGCCTTCAGCACGAGTTTGAACTCACTCGAGTCATTTGGTTGTCCGTAGCGAAATAGTTTTTTCTAGTGCGTTCTAAAAATCAGTGACCTCAATTTCGAGCAACGGTGTGCTATCAGGTTTTGCTTCAGACTTGGTCACAGTGTAACGGAAACGTTTGCAAAACTTCAGCAGGCCTACGGAGACAGTGTTTTGTCAAGGGCCCAGGTTTTTCGGTGGTTTAAGGCATTTTCAGAAGGAAGAGGGTCGATTGACGATAAAAATATCAACACAATTCGGGATCTTGCGCGTACAGATCGTCGGTTGACAATCAGAATGATCGGGGAAGATCTGAATTTGACACACACCACCGTTCATCAGATTTTGACCAATGAATTGGGGATGAAAAACATCTGCGCAGAAATGGTTGCAAAAAACCTTTCTCAGGACCAAAAGGACATCAGGAAGGGAAGGTGCCTTGACATGTCATTACTGGCGACAAGTCCTTGTAACTTTTTCCTCTTCCCGAGATTGAACTCACCTTAAAGGACGTCATTTTGGGACAGTTGAAAACATTGAAACGGCTGTAACCGACCAGCTGAAGGCTATTTCAGTATCCGAGTTCTAGCACTGCTATGAGAATTGGAAAAATCGTCTCCGGTGCTGTGTGGCTTCCCAAGGAAGTTATTTTGAGGGGAACAATATTGAATTGTAATTCTCTTCGAATAAGAAGATTGAAAAAATCAATCTCATTACTTAATTTACAGACCTCGTATACCTTATGCCGAAACTTCTTCAATAATATGTTTTTGAACCTTAATGTACATTGATGGTGTTCAACTAGTTCAATTGTTTTACTTTTCTTGTTACTTTTAAAACAATTTTTACCAGAAATACTTTTGAGAATAATTTTAAATGGTGCCAAGGTATGCAATTCCAAGTCAATACTAAATTCATCATATTTATATATTATTTCAAAACTGTTTACTATGAAGTCACATAAGGCATTTTTCGTTTTCCAAATACATGGCCGAGAGCCTCCTATAAAGTATGTATGTATGTATTATTTGTAACCTCATTTACCTTGCGGTGTCGAGGCTGGTGCTTTATGCGCTGGCATCTGGCGGTACAATGATCAACTTGCCCCGAATTCGGGGTACAGAGTTGGATCGTGCCTTTGGTGCTTGCGCAGCAACCATTGTATGAAGTGTGTGTATTGGTGATGTGTTGACCTTGTTACTCTATCTCTTAGGTCTGTGGTTCTGAGTAGAGCACAGTTAATTTGGCCCAACTGTGAATGGTCTCACCGAACCCGATTCCAATCACCAAGGCGGAAAAATTCCGACCCCCGCGGGATTCGAACCGAGGACTTGCTTAATGCAAGTCTGGCGCTTACCCAACAGCGCCACGCGGCTTCTTCACTTCCTATAAAGTATGTAATATAATTTCTGAAATCATTTTGTCGCGTTCTGAGTATAGAACATTGTTATGAAATTTTTGACAGATTTCAAACGGTAATCAAGTCACCGACTAACTCCAGAGAATGGGTCAGGTTCCACTTACCTTGATAGGTAAAGAGATAAGTTATAGATGCGCTAGGTGTTTCTATCTGGCATTTTCACCCTTAGATTAACAAATATCATATGACAACAGTGACTAAAATCTGGGTAATAAGAGATGCGACATAACACGACATTTAGTACTAGTATTCCACAAACAACCATAAACATATCTAAGTTTATAAGAAGCCTCAAATGTCAAACGTTACTTATTAAAGTGTGGAAGTAACTGCTGCTAAGAGAAGTCCAAAACATTTATGTAATAATGCAATTTTCTTAGACGAGCAATTTATAATAAATGTTTTTCCACGACTGGGAGTAGAAGTCGGTTTCTATAGCATCAAAATTGTGACAGAAGTAAAACATTTACTCCCTCTAGACTAAATAAGACAAAAATTTCCCTAGGGAGTTTTCATTATAACTGACACAACAATTATGACAAATTCGAGGTTATCAGGTTAGGTTTTGTGTCAATTTTGACACAAACTGACGCAAACCCTAACCTGCTAACCTCGAATTTGACATAATTGTGAGGTCTTGTCATAATGACTTACAGTGTCACCAACTTTAAAATTTACCATAGGCTACTAATTTTAAAATAATTGTAACTAAAATGTCAATAAATGACGTTTAGAAAACGGATTTTTCGTTTTAAATCTTCCTACAACGTGATAAAAATATTATATGCAAATTTCACCTCAGCAAAATAACGCATTCCTCTCCCTCATTGCATAATCTACTATTTCTTTGACTGAATATGGTTTACTCTTTCCCAAATTAAATGTAAGTTTCTTTGTGCTGAAATAGGTACCGTTATAAAATAATTAAGTTTAAGACTGTTTGGTCAACAGTCTAAAAATTGGATTAACCAATCAGCGACTTAATTTAGATCAAACATACGGTAGCTTTAAGCAGCATAAAATGTTTTATTCGCATCCATATATGTAATGTTAACATTACTGACCTCATTTGAGTGTGGGAAGTCGTACATTTCCGCCCTCTACTTCCCGGACTCACTTCCCGCACTCGAGTGCGGGAAGTGAGTGCGGGAAGTACATTCCCGACCGCTGTGTAGGTCGGGGCACTGGAAATCTCGTTCATCCATTCATGCGCGTCACAACCTGTCGTATCATAATATAATAATTTTTCCAATTATTGTTTAGAATAAAGTGGTTGCGAATAAAATAGTATACATACCACGGTGAAAAGTTTTATTTCTGTCTCGAGATAAAGTTGACCTCGACGCTACGCGTCTCGGTTAACTACTTAATCTCTCGACAGGAATGAAACACTTTCCACCTCGGTATGTAATATACTATTTCACCCAATGAATCACTCCAATTAACTTATTAAGTAGGTTAAAAAACTTGATTAAACTACTAAATTTAACAAGGTAAAGCTATACAACTCGAAATGGTGAAACCGGAATTTGTGCAAATACAAAATCTGGGTTTATACAACCAATAGAAATTGACTAAACGAGTGTTGACGTCTAACGATAGCCGAACTTAACATTCAAATACAGATACGAAATCTTGCTGCTATTAAATTAAATTACAGTACAAATTGTTATTACTAAACAAAATTCGAATTAAATACACCATGTGTAATCACATACGAAAATACCTGCAGAGCATTACTAAAATGAAACCCTAACAATAATTCCCTCTATCAGCAGAGTTCAAACGAACACTAGACGTTAGATTTCACCTGTATCCACCTGCTATCCGCGAGATTTCCTATTAGAACCACCGCATCAACTAAGGTGTCCTACGGGTAGCCCCAAAAAAATAGGTGATCCAAAAAGTGTCGCCGAAAACAATGACAAATTGCAATTTCATAAGCGGCTCAACCTCTTAACAGAGCTCTGCCCATTTCAACATGTGAAGAGTTGCAACTAATCAAAATCCATGGGAGTGTGGTTTAAGCTTCGAATGCTAACAAATCCTCTACAACAAAAATTACCAAATTTTTTTCGAGATTTCTTCGAACAACGCCCACTATCTGGTTCCAACGTCCTAATTTCTCGTACTCCAAACAACTAGCTCAAACGAAATGGCGGTGAGGGGTTGTGGGCATAAAAGGATACATAGTAAATTTACCTGCAGGTATGCGCAGCAAGGAGTTAACCGATAAGTGCGCCAGGATCAGTCATTAAGTCCTTTATTCGCAAATACTACAATAAAACATAAACAGGTATTCGTGGATTCAAAACGAACCCAGAGAATAAATTACTGACACATTCATCATCATAGCAAAGTTAATGCAGGAATAGCATGCGGGGCCATATATGCAAGAAGCTCTAACTTGTATTAGCGCATAAAGTACCACTCAGACAAAGTAATGAAGCCTTCGAATGAAAACGCCAATTAATCAGCACTCAATCAAACACTACAGATTACATACACTTGCAAATATTGTCGTCAAAAAGACCGATTATTGCTTATCGGCGCGTGCTGCTATTTAGAACGCTCCGGACACTTTCTACGGCGTTTTATGTCAGCAAACAAAAAAATACGTAAATATGGAAAAGGGGAAAACGAAAAAGGAAGAACGCCTAAAACCAATGTAACCGCGCACTAGCTCACGTAGAATTAATTGCAACTATTACATACTTTGGACGGCCGGAAAACATTTTGCTTCAAACAGAAATCTACCATATCTCGAAATACTCGGCGGCTGCGGCGACTCAACAACAAGACCAAAGCTGCTCTTGTGACAGTTCCGACGGCAGAATCAGAACATTGGTGCATACAGACACGTGAAGAAGCTTCCGAAACATATATCAAGTAGTAGACTCTCAGTGTCAAGCAATTTACTTGCTTCTGAGATCAAGTAGAAAGTTTTTCTTGTAAATTTTTTATTTAATTATTTATTCGTTAGTGAGAGGGAGAGAACATCCCCTAAACGTACAAATTTTTTCACCCTATGAAATAAAAAATATAGTATGATCAAAAATTATTTTGAATAGTTCCTAATTTATGAATGCTACTATGTTTATACTTAATGTGAAACTTGACATTTGATTTTTAAGTGAGTTATACTTGCATTCATAAATTTGGAACTATTCCATAGCCATACCAAATGAAAATAATTTTTGATCATACTATATTTTTAATTTCATAGGGTGAAAAAATTCCCAATAAGCAGTATAAATTATAAAACTCCACAAAAATGTTTCAAAGATTACCTTAAGATCGTAGGTTGACAGACTGGTCAATACTATGCAACATTAGTTACAAAACTCCGCATTTGTATAAGAAAGGGGAACCCCGTTTGCCTGACATAGAATCTAGTGGTTTTTATTTTATTTATAAAGTTAGATGAGAGGTTTCGGGGATCAAAATTTTGGAGAAATACTCTTTTATAGCACCAGTTTGTACATTCTTCTACTATCAAGACTTAGAGTTTTTCAAAAATGGCGTAACTATGATAATAGTAGATGGAATAGGTGTTTTCATGTTCGAGGAAATAATTATATTATAGTATATTCTATGCGGGTATAATAAATGCTGTAGACCCATCGTAAATTCTCTGTGAACAACGATGTAACCAAAATTTTATTATAAAAATAATCTTGCAAACTTCCTTAACTATAATTCAAACTTAAAAAACATAAAATCTTAGACTGTAACTACCAATAACTGTATTTGTATCTAATACCATTGAAAAATTACAATCATTCCTTTATAAGATACAATATAGTTTTGTTTCCTTCTCTATTATTCCGATATTCACAATTACCCCAATTAACTGTAACATTTACTATACACACATGTAACTGGTTCGAACCACCAAAACAAGTGTATGCATGTTGCTACACGACTACTCAGAACGTAAATTATCAACAGTCGGCTGTAGCGGCATGTGTACATTAATTTATTCAGAATGACCAGCATTAAACACAGGCACTAAATTAGTTTTGTTAGTGCACGCCCAAAGATGTTTATGTAAATCACCTTTAGAGCCTGGTATAACTATCTTTGAAACTATGCTATTCCTGATCATTTAACGTAAAAGTGCAGTTATATATATTCGTACTACTAGAAATTCCCCGTGTTGGGGTATTCCTTCCCTATCTCGCGGAGATTCTATAACTACAAAAACTCATTCTAAAATTCAACAAGCCAATTTTTAGAAGAATACCCAGTTTGGGCTATTAAAATATTGAACAAACAGTAAGAGTAAGTATTATAGTACCTACTTAATTAATGAGGTAACTGCTAAGCACCATTCCCCTAACTTAGAAGCATTTATACCAACTCTTATAACTTTTTGGCACAGTCAGTAATACAAATAGAACTGATAAACACAATATCAACATCAACGTAAACACTATAATAGGTTATAATTCCTACAATTTAAGGTTCGGGCGCTGTACATCATGTAAGGATATTGCCTCGACCAACAAAATATGGAGGTGCTAACAAAATTTTAAATCTATAGTGTTTTGTAAAAGGTTGGCTGCTTCGTTTCTTCTCACCGAGGTGCTGGCCGAAATACTTTTCTGCAAGACCCGCTCTGCGGAATGCAAACATTTGCGTGCACAGGAGACGCGGGAGTCTATTTTATAAATAAAAGGCGTACCACATTGTAAACACATTTAATAAACATGTTGCACAGTAACAAACACTATGAACCACATATTTACAGACAAGCGTGCCAGAACATTGTTGGATCGCACGCCATCGTGTACACAGACAGGCCGGAAGTGCTCTCAAGCGGATGCCGGCAATAATGGTGGGGCGAACCACCGCTTCCGCTAACTCATACAAAACGAGCGGCAAATTTAAATATTTGAATTAAATCCTACAATCGTTAACACCGGCCGCCTTGAAATCACATGATTTCAAAACAGAACAAAGGTAAACAGTATTAACTAGAACAGGCTGTGAACAACAAATAAATTTGCAAGAACTTAACTCTAACTTAATATTCTAAAGAATGTCATAGCAACAAGTATATGCGTAAACACTTCAAAAAAAATCAAGCGCGCACTGAGTTATTTTACTCACGCGGTAGCACACACACATTGTGAATGGACCTTTTGATGCTTTGCCCACTGGAAACGCGCAGCGTGACGGAACGCACAACGCCGTCAGCTGATCTGTGCAGATCTATCACGCGACCTAATAACCACTGCAGAGGCGGTAGATTCTCCTCCTTTACCAAAACTAAAGAGTCTATCTTAGCCAACTCTGGTAGGGACTTGAACCACTTGGTCTTGAGTTGTAGTTCAGGCACAACTTCACGACTCCAACGACGCCAGAATCCTTGTACAGTGCGCTGAATGCGCTGGTAAAGCGACAATCTGTTCTCGTTGAGATCTGTTCTCGTTGAGATGGTCCAGACTGGCATCAGGAATGGTGTTAAAGGATCGGGTTATTAAAAAGTGACCCGGAGTTAAAGGAGTGGTATCTCGAGGATCGGCGGATAAGGTCGATAGAGGGCGAGAGTTCAGAATCGCCTCTATTTGTGTTAACAACGTGGAAAAATCTTCGTAACTTAATGAAGAGTTCTCTAATGTTTTCTTTAAATGCAACTTAACCGATTTGACACCACTTTCCCAAATGCCGCCTTGGTGCGGGCTTCTGGGCGTGATGAATTCCCAATTTATTTCCTGGTTTGCCATGTAATTTGAAATTAGATTTTTATTTTTATTAGATTTTAAAAATGCATAAAGCTCCTTTAGGTGATCTGAGGCACCTTTAAAATTTGCACCATTATCCGAGGATATTGAAATTGGTTTGCCTCTGCGGCTTATAAAACGCCTCAAGGCCGCTATAAAGGCGTCTGTCGTTAGAGACTTGACTAGTTCTAAATGTATGGCCTTACTTACCAAACACACGAACAGGCAAATGTATGATTTGATAAGCTTTGAACCGCGCAGCTTGCGATCTTTAATTAAGATCGGACCGGCATAATCAACTCCTACGTGAGAAAAAACCGGAATATCTGACTGTAATCTTTTAGCGGGCAAAGGGGCCATTAAGGGATGGTAAGACTGCGGGTTTGCACGAAAGCACTTGATGCAATTATAAGTTACCCTTTTGGCTGTATTTCGCCCGGATATGGGCCAATAAGATTCGCGAATGGCCGCTAATAAGTGTTGCGCACCGCAATGTAGCAAAAGCATGTGCTGATGCTTGAAGATTAGTTTGGTGAGGGTGTGATCCTTAGGGAGTAATATAGGAAATCTCTTGTCAAAGGAAAAATCCGAATTTTTTATTCTACCACCTACCCGTATTAGGCCCGCTTCGTCTAAAAAGGGACTCAATGATAGAATGGCAGAACTAGTTTTCAAAGGTTGTTGTGCCCTTAAATGTTTAAGTTCACGAGGAAACGCTTCAGCCTGACATAATTTTATCAAGCAGTTTAAAGCCTCTTGCAATTCGAAGGGTTGCAAATCGCTGTAGGTGCGTCTTTCCTTTGAAAATTTAGTGTTATGGATAAAACGTTGGATCCACGCAACTGCTCGTTTAAGCCTCGTAAGGCATGAAAATTGATCGAAGATGTTTGAAATTTGAACATTTAAAAGGTTCATTGCGACGCTAACATCCGTTTTGAGTTCGTTATGTTGGTCATCACATCCGAAATTAGGTTGCTTAGGCCATTGATTTCGCGGCAACTCTAGAAACGATGGGCCATGCCACCAAAGTGAGTTGGTTGCTAGATCAGCAGCCGATGCACCCCTGGATACCAAATCCGCAGGATTCTGCTTAGAAGAAATATGATGCCAATCTGTTGCATTTGAAATTTCTTGGATTGCTGCTATCCTATTCGCAACGAATGTTTTATATTTGTTAGGCGCAGCATTTATCCAATTTAAGACAATTGTCGAATCCGACCAAAGGTAAGTAACTGGAAATTGGATTGAAAGAGAATCTTTGACCTTCTGCGCTAGCTTTGCTAAAAGAAGAGCAGCACACAGCTCGAGCCTAGGAATGGTGGCGCTACGTAAGGGCGCTACCCGAGATTTGGCACACAATAACCGTACCGAAACGTTTTCTTGGGGATCCGTACACCTGACGTAGATGCAGGCGCCGTAAGCCTTAGAACTACTGTCACTGAAGCCGTGCAACTCAAACACCATGGAATTTTCGGAGAATACCCACCTGGGAACACGTAGGGTATTTAACACGGGCAGCTCTGCTTTGAACAAGTCCCATTCGGACTGTAAATTTACAGAAATGCTCTAGTCCCAAGATAATTGTAATTGCCAAAGTCTCTGTATTAGTAATTTGCCTACTATAATTACAGGAGCAAGGAGACTTAATGGGTCGAATAGCTGTGCAATCATGGATAAGATCGCACGTTTTGAAGTGGTATTACTGGAAATAATAGATATATCGTATTGAATGACATCGAGCAAAGAATTCCAAGTGATTCCTAAGGTTTTCGCACTCTCAGGCTCGCCTAATGGGATGGTATGGAACTTAGAAACGCAGCTTGTGTTATTAGTATCTACTACTGCAAGTGACGAATCTATGGTATCGATTGTTTCAACCGATGCACATTCGCTAATCGAAGTGACTTTAGTCATGTGCCCCATGGAAAGGTATTCGTTTATGAATTTGGAGTATTCGTACCTTAAATCTGGCATTTTAAGCAGTCTTTTCTCTAAATGAAGAAATCTATCAGTAGCTTGTATTTCGGAATTACCTATTTTAGAAAGGCTTGAATTAAACGGAATTGAAACGACAAGACGGCCATCTGGGGCTCGAACAATGGTTTGAATAAAGTGTTCCTCACAAAACCTTTCTTCGCGGGAAAGTTTAGCTAAGGCGTTTTGGGGAATTACCTCCTCGACGTTCCAAAATTTTTGAATAGCGTTCTCTAGCGATTGGCTTAAAATGGGATCGCATGGAACGTCAGAATTTTCGATTGCCAAATAAGAATGTGCTGGCTCACACGACCTTTGCTTATACTGAAATGGACCGGAAACTACCCATCCTAACAGGGTTTTTTGTAATATTGGTTTGTCCTCACCCAATTGTATTTGACCAAGGCACATTAAATTGTAGAAATGGCTGGCACCAATAAGAATGTCAACTGGCAGCGATTTATTGAAATTGCTATCAGCAAGCCTAACATTGGTCGGGATATCCAAGCAGGTTTTGTCGAATGATTTAAATGGCAAATTTTCAGAAATTTTAGGAATTATTAAGCATTGCAAGCTAGTTTGAAACACATTTTGCATTGAAGCAATTCTTATCTGAACTATAGAATTGGATTCAGCCGCACAAGAATTGATTCCTAATATTTTTGTGCTTGCGTGTTGTTTCTTTAATTGTAATTTGTCAGCTAACTCCTCAGTAATGAAGTTAACATGACTTCCACTATCCAGAATCGCTCTAGCATCGTACCATTTATTGTTGTTAGACCTAATTTTTAAAGAAACTGTGGAAAGTAAGGTTTCCTGTGTTTTACCTTTGAAACAAGAAAGAGCCTGAGAGGGAACAGGAGCTGAAACTTCAATGGTTTCAGCAGATTCGCTGTTTACAGCAGCTTGACTAGTATTAGCCGAAGAATTGGCATTATTTTTTGTCTGGTTGAAATGCAATAACGTGTGATGCCTTTTGTGACATACGTTACAATTGTATCTTGAATTACAAGAGCCTTGACTTGAGTGCCGTAAGCAATTTTTGCAAAGTTGCAATTCACGTGCCCTATCGAATTTTTGTTTGGCTGATAGCGCTAAAAATTTAGAACATTGCGTAATGAAGTGGTTTGATTTACAGTTTGGACAAGAAACGTTATCTGGCGTAACCATAAGGGTTTGCTGAAAACTGCCTTGTTTTGCCTTAAAGAAATTTTTATTTACGTTTTGTAAGCTATTAGGACTAAAATTGTTAGAACCCTTATTATTTGCCTCGACTTCCTCCAAAAGTTGACACTGCTGTTTTAGGAACTCTGTAATTTCTTCCAAAGTGGGAACACAATTCGGTTTGTATTCTGTAAGCTTAGATTTAGTATCGCTATCCAATTTGGAAAGTATAATGTAGTAAATAAAGGATCCGCAGCTGTCAACAGGAATTGAAAGGTTTCTTAAAGCGCGAATATGTTTTAAAAAATCATCGCTTAATTTTCTCAGCTCAATGGCGTTGCGCTTGCTTAAAGATTTTAAGTTAAATATGCCCTTTATGTGGCTAAGTATTATTAGCTTTGGATTGTTGTAACGTTCGCATATCAACTCGAAAGCGATTTTGTAATTTTCCGCTGAGGGCTGGATATTGGATATTGTTTGCGCTGCAACACCAGTTAAACTGGATTGCAAGTAAAGAAATTTTTCAACATCGCTTATAGTAGGGTTGTTGTGAACCAATGAAAGAAAGGTTTCGTAATATGATGCAAACGCGGTGTAATTTCCGTCATAAGAAGGTAGTGTTATACGGGGTAATTTGGCGTTGATACCAATTGCAGATGCAGGTAAAGAAGTGTCACTTGCATTGGAATTGGCTAATTCGTCGTTAGTTGGCTTAGGGGAACGTTGATTGAGCAAATGTTTACCACGCGTATATAAATCGACGTATTTATTGTAAAATTCAATCGGTTCTATTAGATCACTGTTTGCGGGAGCTGATAAAACGTCAAGTTGTATGTGTACATCCTCGTATTTTTCCGAAAAATCCTTTATGCCGTTTTGGTACATTTGCAGTTTTGCAATAATGGATACGTCTGTAATCGTTTGCGGTACGGAGCTTAAGAATGCTTCAAAATTATTTAATTTGTTGATTAACGCTCGCCCGCTGGCGATAGCTTGTTTTATTTCTGTATTTTTTGTCATGTTTGCCGTAACGGTGCAAAGCAAGTTTTAATGGAAATAATGCAAAATAGAAATTTAGGCTTTACGACAGATGCCCTGTAAGCTGCACAATCTGTTACGAAATGTAATTGAGTTTGATTCAAATCAAAGTTCAAATTTAATGGCAACCAGGTGCGCAAAGTAATTAGCAATAATAGCAATTTGTAACAGAAATGTAACATACGTTTTGCAGCAAAGAAAACAGTAGCGAACATGTAAAATGTAACTGCAAACGCTTACTGACAACCAAGTGCCTGAAGTAGTAAATTGCCAACACTAATAGAAGCAACGTAAACATGGAATTAAGGAAATTAAGTTAAAGGAATGCTTTGACTGACCTTTTTTCATCCTTCTTGAGTGTAAATGGGTCACTGCCATACAGCTGATCGGATGTAAATCTTGCGCAGACCTATGGCGCAGACGTTGTAGAGCCGCCCTCTGGCGTTGCAAGCGAGAAACCTTAGCTTGTACAGGAACCACCCACGCCGTTAATTGTACGAAGGAGCTTAAAATGGCGTCAAGTTTTGCACATGTTTTTTAGGTACGTAGGTACGCGTTTTCGATTGTTTCGAAGGAAATCCTGACCGAAGGACCACAATGTTTTGTAAAAGGTTGGCTGCTTCGTTTCTTCTCACCGAGGTGCTGGCCGAAATCCTTTTCTGCAAGACCCGCTCTGCGGAATGCAAACATTTGCGTGCACAGGAGACGCGGGAGTCTATTTTACAAATAAAAGGCGTACCACATTGTAAACACATTTAATAAACATGTTGCACAGTAACAAACACTATTAACCACATATCTACAGACAAGCGTGCCAGAACATTGTTGGATCGCACGCCATCGTGTACACAGACAGGCCGGAAGTCCTCTCAAGCGGATGCCGGCAATAATGGTGGGGTGAACCACCGCTTCCGCTAACTCATACAAATCGAGCGGCAAATTTAAATATTTGAATTAAATCCTACAATCGTTAACAGTTGCAATATCCGTGGACCA